>JAJQKJ010002551.1:0-121081 GCA_029574335.1 Rana kukunoris | reverse complement strand
GCCACCCCTCTGTCCAAGTCCAAGTATATCCATATACCACTCCACGCCTCTGTCCAAGTATACCACGCCCACAACCTCCCCTCTGTCCAAGTATACCACACCACACCACCCACCCCTCTGTCCAAGTATATACCACCCCACCGTCCTACCCCTCTGTCCAAGTATACCACGCCCACCACCCCTCTGTCCAAGAGTATAACCACGCCCACCACCAACCACCCTCTGTCCAAGTATACCACGCCCACCACCACGCCTCTGTCCAAGTATACCACGCCCACCACCACCCCTCTGTCCAAGTATACCACGCCCACCACCACCCCTCTGTCCAAGTATACCACGCCCACAGCCACGCCTCTGTCCAAGTATACCACGCCCACAGCCACCCCCTGTCCAAGTATACACACGCACCCCACCACCACTCCTCTGTCCAAGTATACCACCCCACCACCACCCCTCTGTCCAAGTATACCACGTCCAACGTCCACCACGCCCACCACCTCTGTCCAAGTATACCACGCCCACCACCCACCCCTCTGTCCAAGTATACCACGCCCACCACCACCCCTCTGTCCAAGTATACCACGCCCACGCCACCCGCCCACCCCTCTGTCCAAGTAATACCCCACGCCTCTGTCCAAGTACCACGCCCAACCTCTGTCCAAGTATACCACGCCCACGTCTGTCCAAGTAAGTTGATATATCTCTGTCCAAGTATACGATGCCCATACCACCTCTGTTTATACCACGCCTCATTCATCCAATGTGTCTTAATATAAGGGGAAATAAAAACTGTTCGTCCCCCTGCATTGTGGGAAATTCAAGTAAAGACAAAAATCTCATTGTAATGTTTTTTTAAATCTTTAATAAAGATATTGACAAGGGGGGAGGAGGAAGAGGAGGAGGAGGAGGAGCTTGATTTGTCAATGTAGAATGTTACAAAGATCGGTGATTCGGTCGCACAGTCCATGGATCGGAGAGGAGAGTCGGTGGGGGGAGGGGTGGAAGTCGTCAGTCTCCAGATGAGAACAATTACCCAACTGAAAAATAGAAATATTAATATTTATCTCATGGAAAAATCTTTCATTCCTCATACAATACAAATAAAGGAGCCCCACACCCTCCGATCATTTCTTACCCCCCGATAATAAATCTATCCGGCTTTTCATCATCCACTATTATTAAAGCCCCATACACACCATCAGATTTTCTGCAGATTTACCAAAACCATATATATATATTATTCTAATTATAGCCAAATTTGCCACCCTAACTCCTCCCACACTTTTTACACTACATAGACGAGTAATATATCAAAACGTGCGGATTGTTCCCGATCGCGTTGCTATTACTTTGTGGAACAATTCGCCGAATCGTTCGCGAAATATCGTCGTTTTTGCGGCAACATTTTCCATAGGAATGAATGGTGAAGCTTAGGCCGCGTACACACGGCAGAGAAGCTCGACGGGCAGAACACATCGTTCCGCCCGTCGAGGTTCCCTGCCGGGCGTCGAAATCGGCGACCCGCCCGTCGGGAAATGCAACCAGCCATTCTTCCGGGCGGGCCGTCGAGCAAATAGAGAGCGTGCTCTCTATGTCTGCTCGACGGGCTTCCCGACGGGAAGCTCACCGAGAGCGTACACACGGCCGAGGTCCTCGCTGGAATGCAGCTTCCAGCGAAGTTCTCGCTGGTTTCCAGCGAGAACCTCGGTCGTGTGTACACCGCCTTACAGTGCGGGAAGAGCAAAAATGAAAAAGCAGGACATGATTTGTAAACTGCCGCCACTCCCTCATTTTCAAGCCGACCTACACAAATCTTGTATCAAATCGTTCAGCTATCCCTGCTGCCACTTCGCGTGTCCACGGCTAAGCGATCGTCCTGATTGTTTTCACAATACGACCATTTGTTTGCAACCCACGCGATCCATTGACCTCCATTGAAATTAAAGTCTAGAAAACCAAAATTTTAATGGCAATTTGTAAACTGAATTTTTATATTTCAGAGACATACTATACATCAAATTGTAGGTCTGGGTCTTGTGATTCACACAATATAATGATATTCGCTGTACGATTTATAGTTTTTAAAATACAACCATCTGAAGAAGGACAAGTTTTCAAAAAAAGTCTGAATTTCTGGTCTGTGTTTAGAGAGGGCTTGCATATAAACAAACATTGGTTTCCTAGGAGACGCTGAGGTAATGAAAACTCCTCCCACACAGCTGGGAGGGGATTATAACTCCTCCCACACAAGGCTGAGGGAATTTGGCTATGTTTTTCTGGCTCTGCGTAACTTCTGCATACTGGCATACTGTGCATATAGCAACTATCCATAGCAACCAGTCCATAGCAACCAGTCCATAGAAACCAGTCCATAGAAACCAGTCCATAGCAAGCCTCCATAGCAACCAGTTTTTGATGGGGCAAATAGGATGGTGCAGTTTTGATGGTGCAGTTTTGATGGGGTAGTTTTTGATGGTGCAGTTTTGATGGGGTAGTTTTTGATGGAGCAGTTTTTGATGGATCGAAATGGATCGACACACTGTTGGATCACATTTACATCTCCAGGGACACTGTCTCCAGTCAGGAGTATTGGTGAAGGCAAGAACACGTCACACAATTTCCCCAGAAATTGTATATTTTTTCTAGTTTATTATTATTATTATTATTATTTGATCGTTAGTTACAATCATCTCTTCTTCCATTGTTTTGTTATTTTGTCTTATATCTTAATACAGACGATCCCTAGAGACGGTATTCCTCCCTTTCTGTGATAAAATTAATTTGTTCCATTATTTTGTACCAAATAAAAAGTTTGTAAACAAAAAATAAAAAGCAGGGGAGGAGAGTGATGGGCGGAGCAGGGGAGGAGAGTGACGGGTGGAGCAGGGAGAGGAGAGTGATGGGCGGAGCTGGGGGAGGAGAGTGACGGGCGGAGCAGGAAGAGGAGAGTGACAGGAGGAGCAGGGGGAGAGCGACGGGCGGAGCAGGGGGAGGAGAGTGACGGGAGGAGCAGGGAGAGGAGAGTGACGGGAGGAGCAGGGGGAGAGTGACGGGCGGAGCAGGGGGAGGAGAGTGACGGGAGGAGCAGGGGAAGAGTGACAGGCAGAGCAGGGGGAGGAGAGTGAAGGGAGGAGCAGGGGGAGAGTGACGGGCGGAGCAGGGGGAGGAGAGTGATGGGGGGAGCAAGGGGGAGAGTGATGGGAGGAGCAGGGGGGAGAGTGAAGGGCGGAGCAGTGGAGGAGAGTGACGGGCGGAGCAGGGGGAGGAGAGGGACGGGCGGAGCAGGGGGAGGAGAGTGACGGACGGAGCAGGGAGAGGAGAGTGACGGGAGGAGCAGGGGATAGTGACGGGCGGAGCGGGGGGAGGAGAGTGAGGGGAGGAGCAGGGGAGAAGAGTGACGGGCGGAGCAGGGGGAGGAGAGTGACGGGCGGAGCAGGGGGAGGAGAGTGACGGGCGGAGCAGGGGGAGGAGAGTGACGGGCGGAGCAGGGGGAGGAGAGTGATGGGCGGAGCAGGGGGAGGAGAGTGATGGGAGGAGCAGGGGAGGAGAGTGACGGGCGGAGCAGGGGGAGGAGAGTGACGGGCGGAGCAGGGGGAGGAGAGTGACGGGCGGAGCAGGGGGAGGAGAGTGACGGGAGGAGCAGGGGGAGAGTGACGGGCGGAGCAGGGGGAATAGAGTGACGGGAGAAGCAGGAGGAGGAGAGTGAAGGGCGGAGCAGTGGAGGAGAGTGACGGGCGGAGCAGTGAGGAGAGTGACAGGAGGAGCAGGGGGAGGAGAGGGACGGGCAGGAGAGTGATGGGCGGAGCAGAGGGAGGAGAGTAACGGACGGAGCAGGGAGAGGAGAGTGACGGGAGGAGCAGGGGGAGAGTGACGGGCGGAGCAGGGGGAGGAGAGTGACGGGAGGAGCAGGGGAGGAGAGTGATGGGAGGAGCAGGGGGAGAAGAGTGATGGGCGGAGCAGGGGGAGGAGAGTGACGGGCGGAGCAGGGGGAGGAGAGTGATGGGCGGAGCAGGGGAGGAGAGTGAAGGGCGGAGCAGAGAAGGAGAGTGATGGGAGGAGCAGTGGAGGAGAGTGACAGGAGGAGCAGGGGGAGGAGAGTGACGGGCGGAGCAGGGGGAGGAGAGTGACGGGCGGAGCAGGGGGAGGAGAGTGACGGGAGGAGCAGGGGGAGAGTGATGGGCGGAGCAGGGGGAGAGTGACGGGCGGAGCAGGGGGAATAGAATGACGGGAGAAGCAGGAGGAGGAGAGTGAAGGGCGGAGCAGTGAGGAGAGTGACGGGAGGAGCAGGGGTAAGAGAGTGACGGGAGGAGCAGGGAGAAGAGAGTGACGGGCGGAGCAGGGAGAAGAGAGTGACGGGCGGAGCAGGGGGAGGAGAGTGACGGGCGGAGCAGGGAGAGGAGAGTAATGGGAGGAGCAAGGGGGAGAATGACGGGAGGAGCAGGGGGAGGAGAGTGACAGGAGGAGCAGGGGGAGAGTGACGGGCGGAGCAGAAGGAGAGTGACGGGCGGAGCAGGGAGAGGAGAGTGACAGGAGGAGCAGGGGGAGAGTGATGGGAGGAGCAAGGGGGAGAGTGACAGGAGGAGCAGGGGGAGGAGAGAGTCAGGAGGAGCAGGGGGAGAGTGACGGGCGGAGCAGGGGGGGAGAGTGACGGACGGAGCAGGGAGAGGAGAGTGACGGGCAGAGCAGGGGGAGGAGAGTGACAGGAGGAGCAGGGGGAGAGTGATGGGCGGAGCAGGGGGGGAGAGTGACGGACGGAGCAGGGAGAGGAGAGTGACGGGCGGAGCAGGGGGAGGAGAGTGACAGGAGGAGCAGGGGGAGAGTGATGGGCGGAGCAGGGGGAGGAGAGTGACGGGCGGAGCAGGGGGAGGAGAGTGACGGGCGGAGCAGGGAGAGGAGAGTAATGGGAGGAGCAAGGGGGAGAATGACGGGAGGAGCAGGGGGAGGAGAGTGACAGGAGGAGCAGGGAGAGTGACGGGCGGAGCAGAAGGAGAGTGACGGGCGGAGCAGGGAGAGGAGAGTGACAGGAGGAGCAGGGGGAGAGTGATGGGAGGAGCAAGGGGGAGAGTGACAGGAGGAGCAGGGGGAGGAGAGTGACAGGAGGAGCAGGGGGAGGAGAGAGTCAGGAGGAGCAGGGGGAGAGTGACGGGCGGAGCAGGGAGAGGAGAGTGACGGGCGGAGCAGGGAGAGGAGAGTGACGGGCGGAGCAGGGGGAGGAGAGTGACAGGAGGAGCAGGGGGAGAGTGATGGGCGGAGCAGGGGGAGGAGAGTGACGGGCGGAGCAGGGAGAGGAGAGTAATGGGAGGAGCAAGGGGGAGAATGACGGGAGGAGCAGGGGGAGGAGAGTGACAGGAGGAGCAGGGGGAGAGTGACGGGCGGAGCAGAAGGAGAGTGACGGGCGGAGCAGGGAGAGGAGAGTGACAGGAGGAGCAGGGGGAGAGTGATGGGAGGAGCAAGGGGGAGAGTGACAGGAGGAGCAGGGGGAGGAGAGAGTCAGGAGGAGCAGGGGGAGAGTGACGGGCGGAGCAGGGGGGGAGAGTGACGGACGGAGCAGGGAGAGGAGAGTGACGGGCGGAGCAGGGGGAGGAGAGTGACAGGAGGAGCAGGGGGAGAGTGATGGGCGGAGCAGGGGGAGGAGAGTGACGTGCGGAGCAGGGGGAGGAGAGTGACGGGTGGTGCAGGGGAGGAGCGTGATGGGCGGGACAGGGGGAGGAGCGTGATGGGCGGGACAGGGGGAGGAGCGTGATGGGCGGGACAGGGTGAGCGTGATGGGCGGAGCATCATAATTAAAGTGTTTTTGATGTTTTTCCAATGCACTCACAATGGAGTGTCGAAATGCGTCGAGCTTCTTATGGAGGATCTTTGTAAATCCCGGAATGTTCTGTGCAGTACAGATGAGATTGAAGCTGTGTGTCTGTATAGGGGTCCCCCCCACCCCGGGGTCCCCCCCCACCCCAGGGTCCCCCTCACCCCCCGCCCCCCCGAATGTCCAATCCTTACCGACATTCATCTGGACCATCGCCGAGGTTCTCTTCCCCTCACAATTGGCCGCCTGGCAGGAATATTGTCCGGCGTCCGTCTTCATCACCGGACCGATCCGCTGGAAGATCAACAAAGAGCGTCAGAAGATCGATCATCACCGATGAGATGGGCTACAGCAGCAGAAAACCACACCGGGGGCCACTCCTGTCAGCTAAGAACAGGAAACTGAGGCAACAGGGGACCTAATAAAGGGGGTCCAACCCGCTACTAGCAAAGGGGACCTAATAAAGGGGGTCCAACCCGCTACTAGCAAGGGGGACCTAATAATGGGGGTCCAACCCGCTACTAGCAAAGGGGACCTAATAAAGGGGGTCCAACCCGCTACTAGCAAGGGGGACCTAATAATGGGGGTCCAACCCGCTACTAGCAAAGGGGACCTAATAAAGGGGGTCCAACCCGCTACTAGCAAGGGGGACCTAATAAAGGGGGTCCAACCCGCTACTAGCAAAGGGGACCTAATAAAGGGGGTCCAACCCGCTACTAGCAAGGGGGACCTAATAAAGGGGGTCCAACCCGCTACTAGCAAGGGGGACCTAATAATGGGGGTCCAACCCGCTACTAGCAAAGGGGACCTAATAAAGGGGGTCCAACCCACTACTAGCAAGGGGGACCTAATAAAGGGGGTCCAACCCGCTACTAGCAAGGGGGACCTAATAAAGGGGGTCCAACCCGCTACTAGCAAGGGGGACCTAATAATGGGGGTCCAACCCGCTACTAGCAAAGGGGACCTAATAAAGGGGGTCCAACCCGCTACTAGCAAGGGGGACCTAATAAAGGGGGTCCAACCCGCTACTAGCAAGGGGGACCTAATAAAGGGGGTCCAACCCGCTACTAGCAAGGGGGACCTAATAATGGGGGTCCAACCCGCTACTAGCAAAGGGGACATAATAAAGGGGGTCCAACCCGCTACTAGCAAGGGGGACCTAATAAAGGGGTCCAACCCGCTACTAGCAAGGGGGACCTAATAAAGGGGGTCCAACCCACTACTTGCAAGGGGGTCCTAATAAAGGGGGTCCAACCCGCTACTAGCAAGGGGGACCTAATAAAGGGGGTCCAACCCACTACTAGCAAGGGGGTCCTAATAAAGGGGGTCCAACCCGCTACTAGCAAGGGGGACATAATAATGGGGGTCCAACCCGCTACTAGTAAGGGGGTCCTAATAAAGGGGGTCCAACCCTCTACTAGTAAGGGGGTCCTAATAAAGGGGGTCCAACCCGCTACTAGCAAGGGGGACCTAATAAAGGGGGTCCAACCCTGTACTAGCAAGGGGGTCCTAATAAAGGTGGTCCAACCCGCTACTAGCAAGGGGGACCTAATAAAGGGGGGTCCAACCCACTACTAGCAAGGGGGTCCTAATAAAGGGGGTCCAACCCGCTACTAGCAAGGGGGACCTAATAAAGGGGGTCCAACCCACTACTAGCAAGGGGGACATAATAATGGGGGTCCAACCCACTACTAGCAAGGGGGACATAATAATGGGGGTCCAACCCACTACTAGCAATGAGGACCTAATAAAGGGGGTCCAACCCGCTACTAGCAAAGGGGACCTAATAAAGGGGGTCCAGCCTGGGACTAGCAAAGGGGACCTAATGAAGGGGGTCCAACACGCTACCAGCAAGGAGGACCTAATAAAGGGGGTCCAACCCGCTACTAGCAAAGGGGACCTAATAAAGGGGGTCCAACCTGCTATTAGCAAGGAGGACCTAATAAAGGGGGTCCAACCCACTACTAGCAAGAGGGACCTAATAAAGGGGGTGCAACCCGCTACTAGCAAGGGGGACCTAATAAAGGGGGTACAGCCCACCACTAGCAAGGGGGACCTAATAACGGGGGTCTGTAATGGTCACCACCGTTTACGACCTTCCATCCAACCAGGACAAGTCTATCTGACACACTGCGACAATCCTGCATACACCATCCATTCCATTTCCCATAATAACCGAGACACAAGATCCGTACTCTCTGGTTTCAAAATGAATGAACACTTTAATGGTTTCTTCTCAGCTTTTTTATGTAGTTACAAGCATGTGACAGTAATCAAAGGGACAATGCCATCTCCACCCCCCTATTCACTCACTGAGGCTAATTATCTAATCAGTAGCTAGACATGTCGGCACCGATACTGACGGATACATTCCTGTAGATAATGACATCAAAACAAAATACTGTCAGGCGGCGTACACACGACCGAGGTTCTCGCTGGAAACCAGCGAGAACCTCGCTGGAAGCTGCATTCCAGCGAGGACCTCGGCCGTGCGTACGCTCTCGGCGAGCATCCCGTCGGGAATGCCGTCGAGCAGAATTAGAGAGCATGTTCTCTATTTGCTCGATGGCCCGCCTGGATGAATGGCTGGTTGCCATTCCCGACGGGCGGGTCGCCGAATCTGACGGCCGGCAGAGAACCTCGACGGGCGGAACGATGTGTTCTGCCCGTTGTGGGAGATTAGCTCGTGGGGATCACTTTTCTGAAACACAGTCTGTAAACAGGCACTTTCTTTTTAAGTCTGGCAGCTGCCAGGTTTATTTTACAAAAGGTTTGCAGGTTAAAACAAACAAAACAGTAAACTTAAATCCTTGCCGTCCGGCGCTAACTAAACATCAGGGTCTCCTATCTATACAGTGTGGGGCTGGTCCCCACCACCCATAAAATAAACAACAACGCAAACCTTTTTCTTGCAATGTCTTTAGAGCTCCTCACACTCAGGTTCCCTCCTCAGTGTCCCAAAACCAGAGAGCTCCCTTCTGATCTCTTCCTGGTTGTTTTTAAGGTCCACCTGACATTGAACTCCAGTGGACCCAAATATCCGGACCGGAACACCAGAGGCCGTAAAACCCGGCCCGGATTCCGGTTCAGCTTCTCAAAATAGAACGTATGCGCGGTGAAATATACCTATGGTCAAGTATCTCACCTCGCATACCGTCACATATCCTCCCCCTCTGCTCAAGCCCCTGCGGCTGAGCACTTGCCCCAACCATACAGTGCACCTGGGAGAGAGCATCTGCATTATTTTGGAGTTTTCCTGGCCTATGTTCCACCGCAAATTTAAAAGGCTGTAAAGCCAGGAACCACCTTGTCACCCGAGCATTTTTCTCCCTGTTATCACACATCCACTTCAAGGGAGCATGGTCTGTGACCAGCTTAAATGACCTCCCCAGTAGGTAATACCTCAGGGAGTCTAAAGCCCACTTAATGGCGAGACACTCCTTTTCTACGATGGCATCATTTTTCTCGTGTTTGTTCAGCTTCCGGCTCAGGTATACCACTGGGTGCTCCTCACCATCCCTGTTCTGTGAGAATACGGCCCCTAGGCCCACCTCAGAGGTGTCTGTCTGTACAACAAACTCCTGGCTAAAGTCCGGGGTTACTAGTACGGGTAACCTACAAAGAGCCTGTTTCAACTTCTGAAATGCCTCCTCGGCTTCGGGGTTCCACTTGACCATGACCGACCCCCTACCCTTCGTCAAATCGGTCAAGGGGGCAGCAACGGTGGCAAAATTGGGTATAAAACGTCTGTAATACCCCGTAATGCCCAGGAAGGCCCTCACTTGTTTTTTATTGACTGGTTGGGGCCATTTTTGAATTGCCTCAATTTTATTGGTCTGCGGCTTGACCACTCCCCGGCCAATAATGTACCCAAGGTATCTGGCCTCCTCCAGGCCTATGGCACATTTTTTTGGATTGGCTGTGAGACGTGCTTCCCTAAGGGAATCTACCACCGCTTGTACGCGGGGCAGGTGCGATTCCCAATCTGGGCTGTGGATGACCACATCGTCCAAGTACGCCGCTGCATACAAGCGATGTGGTCTCAAAGTTTTGTCCATCATTCGCTGGAATGATGCAGGGGCTCCATGCAGACCAAACGGCATCCGCTTATACTGAAACGAGCCCTCAGGAGTGGAAAAGGCAGTCTTCTCCTTGGCTGATTCAGTAAGCGGTATTTGCCAATAACCTTTCGTTAGATCCAGGGTCGTTATGTAGTGAGCCTGTCCCAACCTGTCCACAAGTTCGTCGACCCGGGGCATCGGGTAGGCATCAAACTTGGACACACTGTTAAGTTTTCTAAAGTCATTACAAAACCTGATACTGCCATCAGGTTTTGGGACCAGCACTATGGGACTTGACCACTCACTGTGGGACTCTTCGATCACATCCAACTCCAACATATTTTTTATTTCCTCCGCAACCGCCTCCCGCCAGGCCTCTGGAATTCTATACGGTTTTACATTTATCCGAACCCCTGGTTCCGTCACTATGTCATGTTGGATCGTGTTGGTCAGTCCGGGTAAGGGGGAGAAAAAGTCTCTATTTTTCTGCACAAATGCCCTAACGTCATTTTGTTGTGCTACGGACAGGAAATCCGTGATGGGAACGTCAGGTATCACGTGTATCCGGTCTGTTGGAGGTGAGGACGTGGCCAGTAAAGTCTCTCGGTCCTTCCAGGGCTTTAAGAGATTTACATGGTAAATTTGGTGGGGTTTCCTTTTGCCTGGCTGGTAGACTTTGTAGTTTACCTCCCCCACCCTTTCGACAACCTCAAAGGGACCCTGCCACTTGGCTAAAAACTTACTTTCTACTGTGGGAACCAGTACCAGCACTCTGTCCCCCGGGCTGAAAGCACGGACCTTGGCACCCGGGTTATAGACCCTCCTTTGGGCCTCCTGGGCTCGCTCCATATGTTCCCGTACTAGGGGCAGGACGGCTGCGATTCGGTCCTGCATCAAGGAGACATGTTCTATGATGCTCCTATATGGGCTGACCTCTCCTTCCCATGTTTCTTTTGCAATATCTAGCAGGCCCCTGGGATGCCTACCATACAAGAGCTCAAAGGGGGAATAGCCTGTGGAGGCCTGTGGAACCTCTCGTATGGCAAACATGAGATATGGTAGCAAAAAATCCCAGTTTCTCCCATCCTTGTCGACCACCTTTTTCAACATACTCTTCAACGTTTTATTAAACCTTTCGACCAGACCATCTGTCTGGGGGTGGTAGACAGAAGTACGGAGATGGGAGATTTTGTACAATCTACACAATTCCTTGGTAACCCTAGACATGAAAGGGGTGCCCTGATCGGTCAAGATCTCTTTCGGGATCCCGACTCGACTAAACACCTGGACCAATTCCTTGGCAATAGCCTTAGCGGAGGTGTTACGCAAGGGTATGGCCTCAGGATAGCGAGTCGCATAGTCCAGGATCACCAGAATATGCTGGTGACCTCGGGCAGATTTCACCACCGGCCCGACCAGGTCCATGCCAACCCTCTCAAAGGGAACCTCAATTATTGGTAGAGGGACAAGGGGGCTGCGAAAATGGGGCGACGGTGCTGACATTTGGCACTCGGGGCACGATTCGCAATACTCCTTGACCTCTGCATGCAACCCGGGCCAGAAAAATCTTTGGGTGATTCTCTCCTTGGTTTTTTCGACCCCGAGATGTCCCCCCATTACATGGCCATGAGCCAGGTCTAGCACCACCCTGCGAAAAGGTTTGGGAACCAGCAGCTGTTCTACCTCCTTGTTTTTAATCGCCATGTAGGGGAAGGACACCACCCAATTAGGATCCACCGGTTCCCCATCCAACACCTTAACATTTTCCCTGGCACTCATGAGGGTGGGCTCTCGCAGCTGCTCGGTACAGAAATCCTCCCTCCTGACCTCCAAGTCGGGTACCACATTTTGGCTACTCTCGATGTCAGGGTCAGGCGGGATTTCCTGTTCGTTACCCTCAGGCTGGGTGCTAGCTTCCAAGTCTTCCGGTTCCCCGACCATGGCAGGGAAAGGAAGAGGATCTCCGGCTTCCTCGATCCCACCAATAGCCTGCCTTTCCCTTTTGAAAAACGGGTCTGGTGAGAGTTCCCTTGTTTCCCCAGCAGGGGGAGCTCTATCTACGAGCCTCCCTTTATTCTCCCATAACTTCCAAAAATGGGGAAAGTCTCTCCCTACTAAAGCTTCATGGAGCAGTGAGGGTACCACCTCCACTGAATGTGTTACCCTGCCCCAGGGGGTATCAACCTCAACCACTGCTGTCTGGTAGTCCCGAGTGTCCCCATGGATGCAAATTACCCCAATTCTACTGGGGTGTAGTTTTTCGGGGTCTACACAAGCACTCCTAACTAGGGTCACCACACTACCAGAGTCTAGTAGTGCTGTGAGAGGCTTGCCATCCACTAAAATAACGCACATCTGTTTTTCATGGTGACTCTGATCTAGCGCAACACATGCGACCTGTGCAAACAGAGAAATGTGTCTTTTCCTATCAGCATAATCACATTGCATAGGTTCATCATTTAGAGGGCAGTCTGCAGCAATATGGCCCAATGCCTGGCAATGAAAACACCGTATTTGCCCCACCCCCAGTCCTCTTAACGGTCCCAAAGACCTTCCTGGCTTCTGTGGCCAGTCTCCAGGTCTAGGACCCACAGTCTCATCTGCTGTAACAACAGTCTTATCCACTCTCCCCAAGCTCTTAAACCCCGGAACAGTCTTACCCGAACCGCTGGGAGATCTTGCACCTCTAGACACACCGAGGTGGGGCGTAGGTGGGTTTACCAAGTCCTCGGTAGCACTGTACTTCTCCACTAGGTCCACCATTTGGGCTGCCGTGTTGGGGTCTCCCTGTCCGACCCACCTCCTCAGGGCAGCAGGAAGCGCACGTAGGTACCGGTCCATTACCACACGCTCCACAATCTGCGGGCTGGTCAGGGTCTCTGGCTGCAACCACTTCCTGGTGAGGTGGACCAGATCAAACATTTGGGAGCGGGGTGGCTTGTTGCTGGAGTAGGACCACTGATGCACGCGCTGGGCCCGGACTGCCATGGTGACACCCAAGCGTGCGAGTATCTCTGATTTGAGAGTCTCATAGTCCTGTGCCTTATCTGTTTCTAGGTCAAAATAGGCCTTTTGGGGTTCTCCAGTTAGGAATGGGGCCAATAGTCCCGCCCACTGCTCTTTTGGCCATCCTTCGCGGACAGCGACTCTTTCGAAAGTCGCCATGAATGCCTCAACATCATCCGCTGGTGTCATCTTTTGCAGGTGGTAGGAGGCCCGTAGTATCTTTGGTTCTGCTGCCACAGGAGGTGTGGACCCCTTTTTCAGTTCCACCAGAGCTTCGGCAAACTGTCGGTTCATCTCCTGTTGCGCAGCCTGCTGTGCTGCAGCGGCCTCTGCGACTTGGCGGTGTATCTCCTGTTGTGCTGCAGCGGCCTCTGCGACTTGGCGGTTGGTTTCCCGCTGGACTGCATTGGCCTGTAGCAGGGCAGCCTGTTGCGCTGCAGCAGCTTCTGCGACTTGGCGGTTGGTTTCCCGCTGGACTGCATTGGCCTGTAGCAGGGCAGCCTGTTGCGCTGCAGCAGCTTCTGCGACTTGGCGGTTGGTTTCCCGCTGGACTGCATTGGCCTGTAGCAGGGCTTTTAACATTTCCTCCATCTTCAGAAAAGTTGCCCGCTGAATCCACCACGTGTGGGAGATTAGCTCGTGGGGATCACTTTTCTGAAACACAGTCTGTAAACAGGCACTTTCTTTTTAAGTCTGGCAGCTGCCAGGTTTATTTCACAAAAGGTTTGCAGGTTAAAACAAACAAAACAGTAAACTTAAATCCTTGCCGTCTGGCGCTAACTAAACATCAGGGTCTCCTATCTATACAGTGTGGGGCTGGTCCCCCCCCCACCCATAAAATAAACAACAACGCAAACCTTTTTCTTGCAATGTCTTTAGAGCTCCTCACACTCAGGTTCCCTCCTCAGTGTCCCAAAACCAGAGAGCTCCCTTCTGATCTCTTCCTGGTTGTTTTTAAGGTCCACCTGACATTGAACTCCAGTGGACCCAAATATCCGGACCGGAACACCAGAGGCCGTAAAACCCGGCCTGGATTCCGGTTCAGCTTCTCAAAATAGAACGTATGCGCGGTGAAATATACCTATGGTCAAGTATCTCACCTCGCATACTGTCACACCGTCGAGTTTCTCTGCCGTGTGTACGCGGCTTCACACAATGATTTTCCCTTTTGAATAATACACAATCACAGATAATCTTCACACACAGAAAGGGAACCTCAATCACATTTTCTTCCTCGTACATCACGGGACACAGAGCAGCAAGCCATTACTATATGGGTTATATGGTCTACCTTTAGGTGATGGACACTGACACGCCCAGACAGGAAGTCCCCTCCCTATATAACCTCCTCCCCTATCGGGAGTACCTCAGTTTTTTCGCCAGTGTCTTAGGTGTTGGTCACGTTTGAGAAGAGCTATACCTTTTTTTGTCCTTGGGACTTTGGCTGGCTTACCGGATCCGTCCAAGGTGCTTCATAGCCAAAGTGGACGGTACCCGGGCCCCAGCTCAAGAATGGGGTTTTGCCTATAACGCCTCTCCTCGGAGGGCTGGACACTGGGTTCCAGAGCCTTGTACCTTCATAGGTCTAAAGGTCTTCTGTTGCCAGAGTGCTTTATAGATCCAGGGGTGTGGTGTGCCGCGTGACGCCTGACGTCAGGCTTGCTCAAGTAATTTAAGACCTGACCAGGGATCAGGCAGGTGAGCGATCACAGAGCAGCAGCCAAGTCAGCTAGACAGCTCTGTAAACAGCTCCACAGCGGCACCCAGTGGCGGGTTTGGGAACTACAGGTCCAGAGCTTAATGCTCACTATGGACGTTTAAAGCCATTTTTTCCCCCGCAGCAATTTGGGCTCAGGCTCAAACGCTAACCCAGTCAGCAGGGGATTTCACGTAGCCTCTGGCGGTGATCACCCCCGGGGGTTGGATAACTCTTGGGCCTCCCTAGAATTATCTCTAACCTCCTAGAAGGATTTTTCCTTTTGTACTCCTTGTCACAACAGTTAGTTGTTCGTGCGGAGTGCCTCAGGTTTGTATCATGGGTCCCAAGGGTACCGGAACCCCTAAAGGTGCAAAAGCTGCAAAGAAACAGAAGGGGTCCCCTTGGGGCTCGGAGGATCTGGCTCCGGCCATGGCAGTACCATCCTCCCCAGATAGGCTTCAGGTCGCTGCCCTGAATGAGCCATCAGGGTTGCTAGGTGCTGTGGCAGGCCCTAATCAACCTACCCCTGTTTTTGTAACAGAGGACATGTTAGCGTCCACCCTAATGGGGTTGGAACGCAGGTTAACCACCTTAATTGCAAGCTCCATGTCAGGTAGAAAACGGGCTAGATCCCCGTCACCTAGACTCAGGGAGTTGGATGCAGAGTGCTTTTCCCCTGAAGAGCTAGATCTGCCTGGGGACGCTGCGGAAGATATCCTAGAGGGTTCTGAGTCCAAGGACTCTACAGTAGAGGAGCCTTTTTCAGCCTCCCAGGCGGAGAGCCTATGGGTCCAGTCCTTGACAGAGATGGTCCGAACGGCTTTTAAAATGCCTCTACCAGAACCTCAGGTCACTACAGTGTCCTCCTTGGGCTCTTTAAAGGCCCCATCAGGTATTTCAGTGTTTCCAGTCCATCCTTTGCTGGAAGACTTCGTTTTTCAGGATTGGGTGAAACCTGATAGAATCTTTATCCCTCCAAAAAGATTTTCGGTCTTGTATCCCATTGATGAAGCTTTCGCTAAGAAACATTGCTTGTGTTATCAAGACCTTGACCTGCCCGGTCAAGAATATTCAGACCTTCAAGGATCCGGTCGATAAGCGTCTAGAGACACTTCTAAAGGCCTCCTTTGCTACGGCTGGGCCAGTGATTCAGCCCGCCGTGGCCGCAATTGGCGTTTGCCAGGCCCTCAAGGACCAAGCCAAGCAGGTCTTAACAGAAATCCCGCCGGAACAGGCACAGGTGTTGGCAGACCTCCCAAGAGCCTTATGCTTTGCAGTTGATGCCATAAAGGACTCTATTCAGCAGGCCTCCCGCCTGTCACTTTTTTGATACACATGAGGAGACTCTTGTGGTTGAAAAATTGGTCTGCGGAGATCCCGTGTAAAAGACTATTGGCCGGTTTCCCCTTTCATGGGGAAAAATTATTTGGGAAGGATCTGGAGGCGTATATCCAGACCATATGCAGTGGGAAGAATACGCTCCTACCAGTTAAGAAGAGGGCTCGAGGCCCTACCTTTAAGCGTCCAGCCTCGCCCGCCCCAGGTCCGTCTACTTCTAGACAGTATCGACGGCCTCCTGGGCGGCAAGGCATGGGTAACAAGGCCCAGGGGCAGCCTGTCGGTAACAGGAGACCATGGTTCCGCAAACCGGCCAAGGCGACCCCCAAGTCAACCTTATGAGGGGGCGCCCCCACTCCTGCAGGTGGGGGGAAGACTTTGGCATTTCTCAAGGGTCCGGGAAGCCAGGGTCCCTGACAGGTGGGTTCTCTCCACGGTGGCATTGGGCTACAAGCTCGAATTTCTGGAGATCCACCCCCCCTCATTTCCAAAGGTCAAATTTTCCAGGCAATCCAGAGAAGAAAAGATCTCTGGTGGCGGCCTTGAACCGCCTCTTGGTTCAAGAGGTAATTGTAGAGGTGCCAGCCCAGGAGCGGGGGCAGGGATTCTACTCCAACCTCTTTATCATTCCAAAGCCAGATGGCGACGTCAGGCCCATACTGGACCTAAAACGGTTAAACCGGTATTTAAGGATCCAATCGTTTCGGATGGAATCAGTTCGGTCGGTAGCCGCCGTCTTACAGAAGGGCGATTACTTAGCATCTATAGACATAAAGGATGCATACCTTCATGTGCCAATATTCCCAGGACACCACAGATTCCTGCGGTTTGCCTTGGGACATCAACACTATCAGTTTGTCGCACTCCCATTCGGGCTAGCTACGGCCCCCCGGGTCTTCACAAAGGTTCTGGCCCCTGTGTTGGCCAATCTCAGAATCCAGGGGGTGTCGATCCTGGCCTATCTGGACGATCTATTGATAGTAGGTCACTCAGCGGCTTGTGTAAGTCAGGCAGTAAGCCTAACCGTTCGTTACCTGGAGTCGCTAGGCTGGGTCCTAAATCGGGACAAGTCAGCCTTGGAGCCCACAAGACATTTAGAGTACCTCAGCATGCTCTTGGATACAGAGCGCCAGAGGGTGTTCCTGCCTCAAGAGAAGGTTGTGTCCATAAGGGAAACTATCCGGGCTGTTCTGAACAGAAGGAGGCCGACGATTCGAATGGGCATGCACCTCTTAGGCAGGTTGGTAGCCTCTTTCGAGGCTGTGCCCTATGCTCAGTTCCACTCAAGAAAATTACAGGAGGCCATTCTGTCAGGATGGAACAAGAGGCCTCATGGCTTGGATCATCCTGTAGCCTTATCCTCCCAGGTACGTCAGAGCCTCAGCTGGTGGCTGAACCCGCAGAATCTTCTGAAGGGGAGGTCCTTCAGTCCCGTGTCCTGGAGGGTAGTCACCACGGACGCCAGCCTCTGGGGCTGGGGAGCGATCCTAGAGGGCTGTGCCCTACAGGGGAGATGGTCGGCAAAGGAAAGAAGTTTGTCCATCAATGTGCTGGAGATCAGAGCAGCACGGTTGGCCCTGACAGCCTGGACCTCCAAACTACGGGGTTCGCCGGTGAGGATACAATCCGACAACGCCACGTGGTGGCGTATATAAACCACCCGGTCCGCCTTCCTGCCTTACACCGTCTAAGTTTGACGGCCTGGAGGCTGAATCCCTGATTCTTAGGAGTAGGGGCCTTTCCAGCCAGGTAGTTTCTACTTTGATTAGAGCCAGAAGACCTGCTTCCAGGGCTATATATTACAGGGTATGGAAAGCATACGTTGCCTGGTGCGGGAAAAGAGGATGGCATCCCTGCAAGTATGTTATTGGCAGGGTCCTGGAGTTCCTTCAGCTCGGAATAGACAGAAACCTGGCTGTAATTACGATCAAGGGGCAAGTGTCAGCCTTATCGGTCCTGTTTCAGAGGCCTTTGGCTAATCACTCACTTGTCAAGACCTTTCTTCAGAGAGCATTACGGATCAATCCTCCAGTCAGATCCCCCCTTTGCCCTTGGGACTTAAACTTAGTTCTTTCGGCCCTGCAGAGGCAGCCGTTTGAGCCGTTGGCTGAGGTCCCATTGTTACTGCTGACCAGAAAGCTTGTGTTCCTGGTGGCGATGACCTCGGCCAGAAGGGTATCAGAGTTAGCAGCTCTGTCATGCAGGGAACCGTATCTGATTTTTCATAATGACAGGGTCGTATTACGACCACATCCTTCCTTTCTTCCGAAGGTTATATCAAAGTCTCATTTAAATCAGGATTTGGTTCTACCAGCTTTTTTCCCTAACCCCTCGTCGTCAGGGGAGAGGCGGCTGCATACTTTAGATGTCGTCCGTGCAGAGGTGTATTTAGGTTTTGTGCTGCCCTAGGCCTGACTAAATTTGCGCACCCTCTAATTTAAATATGACCCACCCCTTCCTGTCAAAGCCACATCCCTGTCATATTCTTGGGAAGAGGACAGAGGGACGCCCTGGGAGGAGGAGAGAGGGAAGCCCTGGGAGGAGGAGAGAGGGACGCCCTGGGAGGAGGAGAGAGGGACGCCCTGGGAGGAGGAGAGAGGGACGCCCTGGGAGGAGGAGAGAGGGACGCCCTGAGAAGAGGACAGAGGGACGCCCTGAGAAGAGGACAGAGGGACGCCCTGGGAGGAGGAGAGAGGGAAGCCCTGGGAGGAGGAGAGAGGGACGCCCTGGGAGGAGGAGAGAGGGACGCCCTGGGAGGAGGAGAGAGGGACGCCCTGGGAGGAGGAGAGAGGGACGCCCTGGGAGGAGGAGAGAGGGAAGCCCTGGGAGGAGGAGAGAGGGACGCCCTGGGAGGAGGAGAGAGGGAAGCCCTGGGAGGAGGAGAGAGGGACGCCCTGGGAGGAGGAGAGAGGGACGCCCTGGGAGGAGGAGAGAGGGACGCCCTGGGAAGAGGACAGAGGGACGCCCTGGGAGGAGGAGAGGGAAGCCCTGGGAGGAGGAGAGAGGGACGCCCTGGGAGGAGGAGAGAGGGACGCCCTGGGAGGAGGAGAGAGGGACGCCCTGGGAGGAGGAGAGAGGGACGCCCTGGGAAGAGGACAGAGGGACGCCCTGGGAGGAGGAGAGGGAAGCCCTGGGAGGAGGAGAGAGGGACGCCCTGGGAGGAGGAGAGAGGGACGCCCTGGGAGGAGGAGAGAGGGACGCTCTGGGAGGAGGAGAGAGGGACGCCCTGGGAGGAGGAGAGAGGGACGCCCTGGGAGGAGGAGAGAGGGACGCTCTGGGAGGAGCAGAGAGGGACGCCCTGGGAGGAGGAGAGAGGGAAGCCCTGGGAGGAGGAGAGAGGGAAGCCCTGGGAGGAGGAGAGAGGGACGCCCTGGGAGGAGGAGAGAGGGACGCCCTGGGAGGAGGAGAGAGGGACGCCCTGGGAGGAGGAGAGAGGGACGCCCTGGGAGGAGGAGAGAGGGACGCCCTGGGAGGAGGAGAGAGGGACGCCCTGGGAAGAGGACAGAGGGACGCCCTGGGAGGAGGAGAGGGAAGCCCTGGGAGGAGGAGAGAGGGACGCCCTGGGAGGAGGAGAGAGGGACGCCCTGGGAGGAGGAGAGAGGGACGCTCTGGGAGGAGGAGAGAGGGACGCCCTGGGAGGAGGAGAGAGGGACGCCCTGGGAGGAGGAGAGAGGGACGCTCTGGGAGGAGCAGAGAGGGACGCCCTGGGAGGAGGAGAGAGGGACGCCCTGGGAGGAGGAGAGAGGGACGCCCTGGGAGGAGGAGAGAGGGAAGCCCTGGGAGGAGGAGAGAGGGACGCCCTGGGAGGAGGAGAGAGGGAAGCCCTGGGAGGAGGAGAGAGGGACGCCCTGGGAGGAGGAGAGAGGGACGCCCTGGGAGGAGGAGAGAGGGACGCCCTGGGAGGAGGAGAGAGGGACGCCCTGGGAGGAGGAGAGAGGGAAGCCCTGGGAGGAGGAGAGAGGGACGCCCTGGGAGGAGGAGAGAGGGACGCCCTGGGAGGAGGAGAGAGGGACGCCCTGGGAGGAGGAGAGAGGGACGCTCTGGGAAGAGGACAGAGGGCCGCCCCCCACAAAGTGCCGCCCTAGGCCTGGGCCTTGTTGGCCTAGGCCAGAATACATCCCTGTGTCCGTGCCATACGATATTATCTGAAGGCCACGGAAGAGATTCGGAAAACCAACGTCCTTTTTGTCTTACCAGCCGGACCCAAAAGGGGTCAGCCGGCAGCGAAATCAACTATTGCAAGATGGATCAGGCAATTGATTAGTCAGACCTACGGTTTAGCGGGAGTACCTCCTCCTTTATCAGTGAGGGCACATTCGACAAGAGCCATGGGTGCCTCTTGGGCGGCACATCACCAGATCCCCATGGCTCAGATTTGCAGGGCAGCGACATGGTCGTCTGTCCATACTTTCACAAAGTTTTACCAGCTGGACGTTAAGGGGAGTGCCGACGCAGCCTTCGGGCGAGCGGTACTGCAGTCAGCAATTTAAAATCCTCACGGCCGGGGTTGGCACCCTCCTTTTGTTGCATGTTTGCACTGGGGTGTCACCCTCCCCTCATTAAGCATGGCTTTCGGACATCCCGTATAGTAATGGCTTGCTGCTCTGTGTCCCGTGATGTACGAGGAAGAAAAAGGGATTTTGTTAACAACTTACCTGTAAAATCCTTTTCTTCCTCGTACATCACGGGACACAGAGCTCCCACCCCTCTTTTTGGGAAGACTCATTGCGAGACATACTGCTTGCTACAAAACTGAGGTACTCCCGATAGGGGAGGAGGTTATATAGGGAGGGGACTTCCTGTCTGGGCGTGCCAGTGTCCATCACCTAAAGGTAGACCATATAACCCGTATAGTAATGGCTTGCTGCTCTGTGTCCCGTGATGTACGAGGAAGAAAAGGATTTTACAGGTAAGTTGTTAACAAAATCCCTTTATCTAGACAGACGTACTGTCTCTGAAGGGAGGGTTCTTACCTCTGAGTATCAATACATTCCTAAACATAATTGACATGCTAATTCAATACATCTAAATGGAAAGTGTCATGGACCATGAAATACTGAAGTGTTTCTACGTGAAATCCTAATTCATGTATTACAGAAGATGGGACATTACGGATAGTTCATATTCCAGGATGTCTTGAGAGATTACAGGAGATTTTATTCTGAACCCCAACCAGGTCAATAGACTCAGAAGAGATACTCATTGTCCATTGTGTGATAACCCTATCTAAAGACTTTCTATTATCAGGTGTAAATGTCTTCTGCCCTGTCTCTGGTCTCCAGACAGTTCCATTGTTCTGTGGCTGGCTATTGTGTACATTGATTGCCCCCCTGGGGCTTTTGTCTCAATACACATAAGTCTTTCTATTCAAACCTTTCTGACCAATCTCTGCTGTGTCATTTTCAAGTCCTCATTTACATGGTTAAGGAGGACCTGATGGGAGACTGCCTGGACTTTAAAAAGGACCAATAAGAAAGCGGTTGTTGGGGGCGGGATGTTCCAAATCCTGTATAAAAGTGTGCGGTGTACTTTCAAGGGTGTCCTGTTTGAACATGCATACAACTTGCTTGGTGTGTGTTCTTGATGAGTCCGATCGGCACCAAGCTGTCGGTTGGATCCTGGAACCTTGGATGACTGGACCATCAGATGTTGCAATCTGCAATCTGATCCGATGAAAGCAGAGGAGTGCCGGGAGAGCAGGACCTGGGCGAGCAAGGGTCTCGTCACATCCAGCATTAAGCCTTGGCTCATGTGTGGATTATTCGGTGATTCCAGGGATATTCCTACTCGTGGAATATTGGGTGATTTTCTTTTTTAGAGAAGAAGGGAATGGATGAGGGGGATATTTTCTACTACCGTCACAGAAAGGTCTTCCAGGAGCCGATGTAATTAGCACCTTTTCAACAGAATGAAATGTATTTCACAAGCCCGGCTTCACTTAGCATTTCAAAAGCCGATGTCTTTGCATTGAATAATTATTAATGTCCCATCTCATGTAATACATGATATCATTTCATTGTCACCCTATGGCACTAGTGGACATAAGGTGACCCTAGACATAGGAGTATCTCAGTCTGTCACGGGTCATACCGTTACAGGGTCCAACCCGCTACTAGCAAGGGGGGGGGGCTAATAAAGGGGGTCCAACCCATAAAGGGGGTGGTGACTAAAGTTGGCTGATCCCTGATCTATACGTAGTACAGAGGAGGGTCACTATACCGATCCCTGATCTATACCTAGTACAGAGGAGGGTCACTATACCGATCCCTGATCTATACCTAGTACAGAGGAGGGTCACTATACCGATCCCTGATCTATACCTAGTACAGAGGATGGGTCACTATACCGATCCCTCATCTATACCTAGTACAGAGGATGGGTCACTATACCGATCCCCGATCTATACCTAGTACAGAGGATGGGTCACTATACCGATCCCCGATCTATACCTAGTACAGAGGATGGGTCACTATACCGATCCCTGATCTATACCTAGTACAGAGGATGGGTCACTATACCGATCCCTGATCTATACCTAGTACAGAGGAGGGTCACTATACCGATCCCTCATCTATACCTAGTACAGAGGATGGGTCACTATACTGATCCCCGATCTATACCTAGTACAGAGGATGGTCACTATACCGATCCCTGATCTATACCTAGTACAGAGGAGGGTCACTATACCGATCCCCGATCTATACCTAGTACAGAGGATGGTCACTATACCGATCCCTGATCTATACCTAGTACAGAGGATGGGTCACTATACCGATCCCCGATCTATACCTAGTACAGAGGATGGGTCACTATACCGATCCCTGATCTATACCTAGTACAGAGGAGGGTCACTATACCGATCCCTGATCTATACCTAGTACAGAGGAGGGTCACTATACCGATCCCTCATCTATACCTAGTACAGAGGAGGGTCACTATACCGATTTCTGATCTATACCTAGTACAGAGGAGGGTCACTATACCGATCCCTGATCTATACCTAGTACAGAGGAGGGTCACTATACCGATCCCTCATCTATACCTAGTACAGAGGATGGGTCACTATACTGATCCCCGATCTATACCTAGTACAGAGGAGGGTCACTATACCGATCCCTCATCTATACCTACTACAGAGGATGGGTCACTATACCGATCCCTGATCTATACCTAGTACAGAGGATGGTCACTATACCGATCCCTGATCTATACCTAGTACAGAGGATGGTCACTATACCGATCCCTGATCTATACCTAGTACAGAGGAGGGTCACTATACCGATCCCCGATCTATACCTAGTACAGAGGATGGTCACTATACCGATCCCTGATCTATACCTAGTACAGAGGAGGGTCACTATACTGATCCCCGATCTATACCTAGTACAGAGGATGGTCACTATACCGATCCCCGATCTATACCTAGTACAGAGGATGGGTCACTATACCGATCCCCGATCTATACCTAGTACAGAGGATGGGTCACTATACCGATCCCTGATCTATACCTAGTACAGAGGATGGGTCACTATACCGATCCCTGATCTATACCTAGTACAGAGGAGGGTCACTATACCGATCCATACCGATCCCTGATCTATACCTAGTACAGAGGAGGGTCACTATACCGATCCCTGATCTATACCTAGTACAGAGGAGGGTCACTATACCGATCCCTGATCTATACCTAGTACAGAGGAGGGTCACTATACCGATCCCCAATCTATACCTAGTACAGAGGATGGGTCACTATACCGATCCCTGATCTATACCTAGTACAGAGGAGGGTCACTATACCGATCCCTGATCTATACCTAGTACAGAGGAGGGTCACTATACCGATCCCTGATCTATACCTAGTACAGAGGAGGGTCACTATACCGATCCCTGATCTATACCTAGTACAGAGGAGGGTCACTATACCGATCCCTGATCTATACCTAGTACAGAGGAGGGTCACTATACCGATCCCTGATCTATACCTAGTACAGAGGAGGGTCACTATACCGATCCCTGACCTATACCTAGTACAGAGGATGGGTCACTATACCGATCCCTGATCTATACCTAGTACAGAGGAGGGTCACTATACCGATCCCTGATCTATACCTAGTACAGAGGATGGGTCACTATACCGATCCCTGATCTATACCTAGTACAGAGGATGGGTCACTATACCGATCCCTGATCTATACCTAGTACAGAGGAGGGTCACTATACCGATCCCCGATCTATACCTAGTACAGAGGAGGGTCACTATACCGATCCCTGATCTATACCTAGTACAGAGGAGGGTCACTATACCGATCCCTGATCTATACCTAGTACAGAGGAGGGTCACTATACCGATCCCTGATCTATACCTAGTACAGAGGAGGGTCACTATACTGATCCCTGATCTATACGTAGTACAGAGGAGGGTCACTATACCGATCCCTGATCTATACCTAGTACAGAGGAGGGTCACTATACTGATCCCTGATCTATACGTAGTACAGAGGATGGGCCACTATACCGATCCCTGATCTATACCTAGTACAGAGGAGGGTCACTATACCGATCCCTGATCTATACCTAGTACAGAGGAGGGTCACTATACTGATCCCTGATCTATACGTAGTACAGAGGATGGGCCACTATACCGATCCCTGATCTATACCTAGTACAGAGGAGGGTCACTATACCGATCCCTGATCTATACCTAGTACAGAGGAGGGTCACTATACCGATCCCTGATCTATACCTACTACAGAGGATGGTCACTATACCGTTCCCCAATCTATACCTAGTACAGAGGATGGGTCACTATACCGATCCCTGATCTATACCTAGTACAGAGGAGGGTCACTATACTGATCCCCAATCTATACCTAGTACAGAGGATGGTCACTATACTGATCCCTGATCTATACCTAGTACAGAGGAGGGGTCACTATACCGATCCCTGATCTATACCTAGTACAGAGGAGGGTCACTATACCGATCCCTGATCTATACCTAGTACAGAGGAGGGTCACTATACCGATCCCTGATCTATACCTAGTACAGAGGAGGGTCACTATACCGATCCCTGATCTATACCTAGTACAGAGGAGGGTCACTATACCGATCCATACCGATCCCTGATCTATACCTAGTACAGAGGAGGGTCACTATACCGATCCCTGATCTATACCTAGTACAGAGGAGGGTCACTATACCGATCCCTGATCTATACCTAGTACAGAGGAGGGTCACTATACCGATCCCCAATCTATACCTAGTACAGAGGATGGGTCACTATACCGATCCCTGATCTATACCTAGTACAGAGGAGGGTCACTATACCGATCCCTGATCTATACCTAGTACAGAGGAGGGTCACTATACCGATCCCTGATCTATACCTAGTACAGAGGAGGGTCACTATACCGATCCCTGATCTATACCTAGTACTGAGGAGGGTCACTATACCGATCCCCAATCTATACCTAGTACAGAGGAGGGTCACTATACCGATCCCTGATCTATACCTCGTACAGAGGAGGGTCACTATACCGATCCCTGATCTATACCTAGTACAGAGGAGGGTCACTATACCGATCCCTGACCTATACCTAGTACAGAGGATGGGTCACTATACCGATCCCTGATCTATACCTAGTACAGAGGAGGGTCACTATACCGATCCCTGATCTATACCTAGTACAGAGGATGGGTCACTATACCGATCCCTGATCTATACCTAGTACAGAGGAGGGTCACTATACCGATCCCTGATCTATACCTAGTACAGAGGAGGGTCACTATACCGATCCCTGATCTATACCTACTACAGAGGATGGTCACTATACCGTTCCCCAATCTATACCTAGTACAGAGGATGGGTCACTATACCGATCCCCAATCTATACCTAGTACAGAGGATGGTCACTATACTGATCCCTGATCTATACCTAGTACAGAGGAGGGGTCACTATACCGATCCCTGATCTATACCTAGTACAGAGGATGGGTCACTATACCGATCCCTGATCTATACCTAGTACAGAGGAGGGTCACTATACCGATCCCTGATCTATACCTAGTACAGAGGAGGGTCACTATACCGATCCCTGATCTATACCTAGTACAGAGGAGGGTCACTATACCGATCCCTGATCTATACGTAGTACAGAGGATGGGTCACTATACCGATCCCTGATCTATACCTAGTACAGAGGAGGGTCACTATACCGATCCCTGATCTATACGTAGTACAGAGGATGGGTCACTATACCGATCCCCAATCTATACCTAGTACAGAGGATGGTCACTATACCGATCCCTGATCTATACCTAGTACAGAGGAGGGTCACTATACCGATCCCTGATCTATACCTAGTACAGAGGAGGGTCACTATACCGATCCCTGATCTATACCTAGTACAGAGGAGGGTCACTATACCGATCCCTGATCTATACCTAGTACAGAGGAGGGTCACTATACCGATCCCTGATCTATACCTAGTACAGAGGATGGGCCACTATACCGATTGCTGATCTATACCTAGTACAGAGGAGGGTCACTATACCGATCCCTGATCTATACCTAGTACAGAGGAGGGTCACTATACCGATCCCTGATCTATACCTAGTACAGAGGAGGGTCACTATACCGATCCCTGATCTATACCTAGTACAGAGGAGGGTCACTATACCGATCCCTGATCTATACCTAGTACAGAGGAGGGTCACTATACCGATTCCTGATCTATACGTAGTACAGAGGATGGGTCACTATACCGATCCCTGATCTATAACTACTACAGAGGAGGGTCACTATACCGATCCCTGATCTATACCTAGTACAGAGGAGGGTCACTATACCGATCCCTGATCTATACCTAGTACAGAGGATGGGTCACTATACCGATCCCTGACCTATACCTAGTACAGAGGATGGGTCACTATACCGATCCCTGATCTATACCTAGTTCAGAGGAGGGTCACTATACCGATCCCTGATCTATACGTAGTACAGAGGATGGGTCACTATACCGATCCCTGATCTATACCTAGTACAGAGGATGGTCACTATACCGATCCCTGATCTATACCGATCCCTGATCTATACCTAGTACAGAGGAGGGTCACTATACCGATCCCTGATCTATACGTAGTACAGAGGATGGGTCACTATACCGATCCCTGATCTATACCTAGTACAGAGGATGGTCACTATACCGATCCCTGATCTATACCTAGTACAGAGGATGGGTCACTATACCGATCCCTGATCTATACCTAGTACAGAGGAGGGTCACTATACCGATCCCTGATCTATACGTAGTACAGAGGATGGGTCACTATACCGATCCCTGATCTATACCTAGTACAGAGGAAGGTCACTATACCGATCCCTGATCTATACCTAGTACAGAGGATGGGTCACTATACCGATCCCTGACCTATACCTAGTACAGAGGATGGGTCACTATACCGATCCCTGACCTATACCTAGTACAGAGGATGGGTCACTATACCGATCCCTGATCTATACCTAGTACAGAGGATGGGTCACTATACCGATCCCTGATCTATACCTAGTACAGAGGAGGGTCACTATACCGATCCCTGATCTATACCTAGTACAGAGGAGGGTCACTATATCGATCCCTGATCTATACCTAGTACAGAGGATGGGTCACTATACCGATCCCTGACCTATACCTAGTACAGAGGATGGGTCACTATACCGATCCCTGATCTATACCTACTACAGAGGATGGTCACTATACCGTTCCCCAATCTATACCTAGTACAGAGGATGGGTCACTATACCGATCCCTGACCTATACCTAGTACAGAGGATGGGTCACTATACCGATCCCTGATCTATACCTAGTACAGAGGATGGGTCACTATACCGATCCCTGATCTATACCTAGTACAGAGGAGGGTCACTATACCGATCCCTGATCTATACCTAGTACAGAGGAGGGTCACTATACCGATCCCCAATCTATACCTAGTACAGAGGATGGTCACTATACCGATCCCTGATCTATACCTAGTACAGAGGAGGGTCACTATACCGATCCCTGATCTATACCTAGTACAGAGGAGGGTCACTATACCGATCCCTGATCTATACCTAGTACAGAGGATGGGTCACTATACCGATCCCTGATCTATACCTAGTACAGAGGAGGGTCACTATACCGATCCCTGATCTATACCTAGTACAGAGGATGGGTCACTATACCGATCCCTGATCTATACCTAGTACAAAGGAGGGTCACTATACCGATCCCTGATCTATACCTAGTACAGAGGAGGGTCACTATACCGATCCCTGATCTATACCTAGTACAGAGGAGGGTCACTATACCGATCCCTGATCTATACCTAGTACAGAGGATGGGTCACTATACCGATCCCTGATCTATACCTAGTACAGAGGAGGGTCACTATACCGATCCCTGATCTATACCTACTACAGAGGATGGTCACTATACCGTTCCCCAATCTATACCTAGTACAGAGGATGGGTCACTATACCGATCCCTGATCTATACCTAGTACAGAGGATGGTCACTATACCGATCCCTGATCTATACCTAGTACAGAGGAGGGTCACAATACCGATCCCTGATCTATACCTAGTACAGAGGATGGGTCACTATACCGATCCCTGATCTATACCTAGTACAGAGGATGGTCACTATACCGATCCCTGATCTATACCTAGTACAGAGGAGGGTCACTATACCGATCCCTGATCTATACCTAGTACAGAGGAGGGTCACTATACCGATCCCTGATCTATACATAGTACAGAGGAGGGTCACTATACCGATCCCTGATCTATACGTAGTACAGAGGATGGGCCACTATACCGATCCCTGATCTATACCTAGTACAGAGGAGGGTCACTATACCGATCCCTGATCTATACCTAGTACAGAGGAGGGTCACTATACTGATCCCTGATCTATACCTAGTACAGAGGATGGGTCACTATACCGATCCCTGATCTATACCTAGTACAGAGGAGGGTCACTATACCGATCCCTGATCTATACCTACTACAGAGGATGGGTCACTATACCGTTCCCCAATCTATACCTAGTACAGAGGATGGGTCACTATACCGATCCCTGATCTATACCTAGTACAGAGGATGGTCACTATACCGATCCCTGATCTATACCTAGTACAGAGGAGGGTCACAATACCGATCCCTGATCTATACCTAGTACAGAGGATGGGTCACTATACCGATCCCTGATCTATACCTAGTACAGAGGATGGTCACTATACCGATCCCTGATCTATACCTAGTACAGAGGAGGGTCACTATACCGATCCCTGATCTATACCTAGTACAGAGGAGGGTCACTATACCGATCCCTGATCTATACATAGTACAGAGGAGGGTCACTATACCGATCCCTGATCTATACGTAGTACAGAGGATGGGCCACTATACCGATCCCTGATCTATACCTAGTACAGAGGAGGGTCACTATACCGATCCCTGATCTATACCTAGTACAGAGGAGGGTCACTATACCGATCCCTGATCTATACCTAGTACAGAGGAGGGTCACTATACCGATCCCTGATCTATACGTAGTACAGAGGATGGGTCACTATACCGATCCCTGATCTATACGTAGTACAGAGGATGGGTCACTATACTGATCCCTGATCTATACCTAGTACAGAGGAGGGTCACTATACCGATCCCTGATCTATACCTAGTACAGAGGAGGGTCACTATACCGATCCCCAATCTATACCTAGTACAGAGGAGGGTCACTATACCGATCCCTGATCTATACGTAGTACAGAGGATGGGTCACTATACCGATCCCTGATCTATACCTAGTACAGAGGATGGGTCACTATACCGATCCCTGATCTATACCTAGTACAGAGGAGGGTCACTATACCGATCCCTGATCTATACGTAGTACAGAGGAGGGTCACTATACCGATCCCTGATCTATACCTAGTACAGAGGATGGGTCACTATACCGATCCCTGATCTATACCTAGTACAGAGGAGGGTCACTATACCGATCCCTGATCTATACCTAGTACAGAGGAGGGTCACTATACCGATCCCCAATCTATACCTAGTACAGAGGAGGGTCACTATACCGATCCCTGATCTATACGTAGTACAGAGGATGGGTCACTATACCGATCCCTGATCTATACCTAGTACAGAGGATGGTCACTATACCGATCCCTGATCTATACCTAGTACAGAGGAGGGTCACTATACCGATCCCTGATCTATACGTAGTACAGAGGATGGGTCACTATACCGATCCCTGATCTATACCTAGTACAGAGGAGGGTCACTATACCGATCCCTGATCTATACGTAGTACAGAGGATGGGTCACTATACCGATCCCTGATCTATACGTAGTACAGAGGAGGGTCACTATACCGATCCCTGATCTATACCTAGTACAGAGGAAGGTCACTATACCGATCCCTGATCTATACCTAGTACAGAGGATGGGTCACTATACCGATCCCTGACCTATACCTAGTACAGAGGATGGGTCACTATACCGATCCCTGACCTATACCTAGTACAGAGGATGGGTCACTATACCGATCCCTGATCTATACCTAGTACAGAGGATGGGTCACTATACCGATCCCTGATCTATACCTAGTACAGAGGAGGGTCACTATACCGATCCCTGATCTATACCTAGTACAGAGGAGGGTCACTATACCGATCCCTGATCTATACCTAGTACAGAGGATGGGTCACTATACCGATCCCTGACCTATACCTAGTACAGAGGATGGGTCACTATACCGATCCCTGATCTATACCTAGTACAGAGGAGGGTCACTATACCGATCCCTGATCTATACCTAGTACAGAGGAGGGTCACTATACCGATCCCTGATCTATACCTAGTACAGAGGAGGGTCACTATACCGTTCCCCAATCTATACCTAGTACAGAGGATGGTCACTATACCGATCCCTGATCTATACCTAGTACAGAGGATGGGTCACTATACCGATCCCTGATCTATACCTAGTACAGAGGATGGGTCACTATACCGATCCCTGATCTATACCTAGTACAGAGGAGGGTCACTATACCGATCCCCAATCTATACCTAGTACAGAGGATGGTCACTATACCGATCCCTGATCTATACCTAGTACAGAGGAGGGTCACTATACCGATCCCTGATCTATACCTTGTACAGAGGAGGGTCACTATACCGATCCCTGATCTATACCTAGTACAGAGAAGGGTCACTATACCGATCCCTGATCTATACCTAGTACAGAGGAGGGTCACTATACCGATCCCTGATCTATACCTAGTACAGAGGAGGGTCACTATACCGATCCCTGATCTATACCTAGTACAGAGGATGGGTCACTATACCGATCCCTGATCTATACCTAGTACAGAGGATGGGTCACTATACCGATCCCTCATCTATACCTAGTACAGAGGATGGGTCACTATACCGATCCCTCATCTATACCTAGTACAGAGGATGGGTCACTATACCGATCCCTCATCTATACCTAGTACAGAGGATGGGTCACTATACCGATCCCTGATCTACACCTAGTACAGAGGAGGGTTACTATACCGATCCCTGATCTATACCTAGTACAGAGGATGGGTCACTATACCGATCCCTGACCTATACCTAGTACAGAGGAGGGTCAGTCTACTGATCCCTGATCTATACCTAGTACAGAGGATGGTCACTATACCGATCCCTGATCTATACCTAGTACAGAGGAGGGTCACTATACCGATCCCTCATCTATACCTAGTACAGAGGATGGGTCACTATACCGATCCCTGACCTATACCTAGTACAGAGGATGGGTCACTATACCGATCCCTGATCTATACCTAGTACAGAGGATGGTCACTATACCGATCCCTGATCTATACCTAGTACAGAGGATGGTCACTATATTGTTCCCCAATATATGCCTAGTACAGAGGATGGGTCACTATACCGATCCCTGATCTATACCTAGTACAGAGGATGGGTCACTATACCGATCCCCAATCTATACCTAGTACAGAGGATGGGTCACTATACCGATCCCTGATCTATACCTAGTACAGAGGAGGGTCACTATACCGATCCCTGATCTATACCTAGTACAGAGGATGGGTCACTATACCGATCCCTGATCTATACCTAGTACAGAGGATGGTCACTATACCGTTCCCCAATATATACCTAGTACAGAGGATGGGTCACTATACCGATCCCTGATCTATACCTAGTACAGAGGAGGGTCACTATACCGATCCCTGATCTATACCTAGTACAGAGGAGGATCACTATACCGATCCCTGATCTATACCTAGTACAGAGGAGGGTCACTATACCGATCCCTGATCTATACCTAGTACAGAGGATGGGTCACTATACCGATCCCTGATCTATACCTAGTACAGAGGAGAGATCCCTGACCTATACCTATACAGAGGAGGGTCACTATACCCGATCCCTCATCTATACCTAGTACAGAGGATGGGTCACTATACCGATCCCTCATCTATACCTAGTACAGAGGATGGGTCACTATACCGATCCCTGATCTACACCTAGTACAGAGGAGGGTTACTATACCGATCCCTGATCTATACCTAGTACAGAGGATGGGTCACTATACCGATCCCTGACCTATACCTAGTACAGAGGAGGGTTACTATACCGATCCCTGATCTATACCTAGTACAGAGGATGGTCACTTTACCGATCCCTGATCTATACCTAGTACAGAGGAGGGTCACTCTACCGATCCCTAAACTATACCTAGTACAGAGGAGGGTCACTATACCGATCCCTGTTCTATACCTAGTACAGAGGATGGGTCACTATACCGATCCCTGACCTATACCTAGTACAGAGGATGGGTCACTATACCGATCCCTGATCTATACCTAGTACAGAGGATGGGTCACTATACCGATCCCTGATCTATACCTAGTACAGAGGAGGGTCACTATACCGATCCCTGATCTATACATAGTACAGAGGATGGTCACTATACCGTTCCCCAATCTATACCTAGTACAGAGGAGGGTCACTATACCGTTCCCCAATCTATACCTAGTACAGAGGATGGTCACTATACCGATCCCTGATCTATACCTAGTACAGAGGATGGGTCACTATACCGATCCCTGATCTATACCTAGTACAGAGGATGGGTCACTATACCGATCCCTGATCTATACCTAGTACAGAGGAGGGTCACTATACCGATCCCTGATCTATACATAGTACAGAGGATGGTCACTATACCGTTCCCCAATCTATACCTAGTACAGAGGAGGGTCACTATACCGTTCCCCAATCTATACCTAGTACAGAGGAGGGTCACTATACTGATCCCCGATCTATACCTAGCACAGTAGATGGTCAGTAACTGGCACATGGGTTTGCAGCTTACCAGCTGTCCAGTTGTTGGATCGATAGTGTAGCTGGAGTTCTGGAAGGTGGGGCTATCCTTCGGGTTTGGGGGCATCAGGACACCATTCTTGTACCAGGTGAAGGTTGGCGGTGGTGAGGCGTCCGTCTCAATGCAGTAAAGGGTTACGGTACCCCCGGTACTGACAGAAGCTGGTACCTGAGCGATGGGCACAGAGGGGGGAACTGAAGGAGAAGAACAGAGAGAGTTAGAGGTCATCCCAACTCGTCCTAGAAAGTCCCAGTACTGAGGTCACCAATCATCTCACCCAACACCACCAGCGGAGTCTTGTCCTGGAACAACTGTGGATTCCCGCCTCCGGTCACCTCACACGAATATTCCCCACTGTCCTTCCGGGTCACCGAACTCAGCCGGAGGCCTTGTGGGAAGAAGGTTGCCCGGGTCTTATAGGGAGCTGAGAAAGACACCAACATATGAATGGAGGATGAAGATCCGATACCTGGAGGACACCTCACCCCGTCCCCCCAACTCCAACCACCTCACCCCGTCCCCCCTACTCAAACCACCCACCTCACCCCGTCCCCCCAACTCCAACCACCTCACCCAGCCCCCAAACTCCAATCACCTCACCCCGTGCCCCAACTCAAACCACCCACCTCACCCCGTCCCAAACTCCAAACCACCTCACCCCGTCCCAAACTCCAAACCACCTCACCCCGTCCCAAACTCCAAACCACCTCACCCCGTCCCCCAAATCCAAACCACCTCACCCCGTCCCCCAACTCCAACCACCTCACCCAGCCCCCAAACTCCAATCACCTCACCCCGTGCCCCAACTCAAACCACCCACCTCACCCCGTCCCAAACTCCAAACCACCTCACCCCGTCCCAAACTCCAAACCACCTCACCCCGTCCCAAACTCCAAACCACCTCACCCCGTCCCCCAAATCCAAACCACCTCACCCCGTCCCCCAACTCCAACCACCTCACCCAGCCCCCAAACTCCAATCACCTCACCCCGTGCCCCAACTCAAACCACCCACCACACCCCGTCCCAAACGCCAAACCACCTCACCCCGTCCCAAACTCCAAACCACCTCACCCCGTCCCAAACTCCAAACCACCTCACCCCGTCCCCCAAATCCAAACCACCTCACCCCGTCCCCCAACTCCAACCACCTCACCCAGCCCCCAAACTCCAATCACCTCACCCCGTGCCCCAACTCAAACCACCCACCCACCTCACCCCGTCCCAAACTCCAAACCACCTCACCCCGTCCCAAACTCCAAACCACCTCACCCCGTCCCAAACTCCAAACCACCTCACCCCGTCCCCCAAATCCAAACCACCTCACCCCGTCCCCCAACTCCAACCACCTCACCCAGCCCCCAAACTCCAATCACCTCACCCCGTGCCCCAACTCAAACCACCCACCTCACCCCGTCCCAAACTCCAAACCACCTCACCCCGTCCCAAACTCCAAACCACCTCACCCCGTCCCAAACTCCAAACCACCTCACCCCGTCCCCCAAATCCAAACCACCTCACCCCGTCCCCCAACTCCAACCACCTCACCCCATCCCCAACTCCAACCACCTCTCCCCCGTCCCCCAACTCCAAACCACCTCACCTCGTCCCCCAACCACCTCACCCCGTCCCCCAACCACCACACCCCATCCCCCAACTCCAACCACCTCACCCCATCCCCCAACTCCAAACCACCTCACCCCGTCCCCCAACTCCAACCACCTCACCCCATCCCCAACTCCAACCACCTCACCCCGTCCCCCAACCAACTCACCATGTCCCCCAACTCCAACCACCTCACCCTGTCCCCCAACTCCAAACCACCCACCCCGTCCCCCAACTCCAACCACCTCACCCCATCCCCAACTCCAACCACCTCACCCCATCCCCCAATTCCAACCACCTCACCCCGTCCCCAACTCCAACCACCTCACCCCGTCCCCAACTCCACCCACCTCACCCATCCCAACTCCAACCACCTCACCCGTCCCAACTCCACCCACCTCAACCGTCTCAACTCCACCCACCTCAACCGTCCCCAACTCCAACCACCTCACCCCGTCCCCCAACTCCAACCACCTCACCCCGTCCCCAACTCCAAACCACCTCACCCCGTCCCCCAACTCCAAACCACCTCACCCCGTCCCCCAATTCCAACCACCTCACCCCGTCCCAAACTCCAACCACCTCACCCCGTTCCCCAACTCCAACCATCTCACCCCATCCCCCAACTCCAACCACCTCACCCTGTCCCCAACTCCACCCACCTCAACCATCCGCCAACTCCAACCACCTCACCCTGTCCCCCAACTCCAACCACCTCACCCGTCCCAACTCCACCCACCTCAACCATCCCAACTCCACCCACCTCAACCGTCCCAACTTCACCCACCTCAACCGTCCCCAACTCCAACCACCTCACCCCATCCCCAACTCCAACCACCTCACCCCGTCCCCAACTCCAACCACCTCACTCCGTCCCCAACTCCAACCACCTCACCCTTTCCAACTCCACCCACCTCAACCGTCCCCAACTCCAACCACCTCACCCTGTCCCCAACTCCACCCACCTCACCCCGTCCCAACTCCAACCACCTCACCCGTCCCAACTCCGCCCACCTCAACCGTCCCAACTCCACCCACCTCAACCGTCCCAAATCCACCCACCTCAACCGTCCCCAACTCCTACCACCTCACCCCGTCCCAACACCACCCACCTCACCCGTCCCAACTTCAACCACCTCACCGGTCCCAACTCCACCCACCTCACCTGTCCCAAATCCACCCCCAATACAGATCACAGCGGGGGATTTATGATGGAAAATACCCCCCCCCCCCACACATGATTTGTGTCTGACCCCACCACATGCTATACATAGAGGGGCATTTATCTGGGCAGGAGACGGAGGGGGTGATGGGTGACTTACCTGTCAGTTCTCCTTCATAGTACACCAGGGTGGTGTCCGTGCCGGACGTGAACTTCCACTCCACACGCGGGTTCTGGTAAGAACTGGGATAATTACACGGGAATTCAGCATCTGAGGAGGAAGAGTATAAATGTCCGAATATAACTGAGTACTATATCCGATCACCTCTCAGGGGATTAGGAAGGATTTTTCCTCTGCTGGAGATAATTGGATCTCCTGAGTTTTCACCTTCCTCTGAATCAACTGTGGGTGAAGGGTCGTGTAGATGGGATCGTATTATTATTTTGGATGAACTCGATGGACCTGTGTAATTTTTCAGCTCAACTATGTCGATGTATTTCAGAATGAGACCCAAAGAACAATCACCAACCGAGCCACCCACCAAGAGTGTCAATGTGCCCGCCAACCTGGCTGCCAGGAGTGTCAATGTGCCCACCAACCTGGCTGCCAGGAGCGTCAATGTGCCCACCAACCTGGCTGCCAGGAGTGTCAATGTGCCCACCAACCTGGCTGCCAGGAGCATCAATGTGCCCACCAACCAGGCTGCCAGGAGTGTCAATGTGCCCACCAACCTGGCTGCCTGGAGTGTCAATGTGCCCACCAACCTGGCTGCCAGGAGTGTCAATGTGCCCACCAACCTGGCTGCCAGGAGAGTCAATGTGCCCACCAACCTGGCTGCCAGGAGCATCAATGTGCCCACCAACCTGGCTGCCAGGAGTGTCAATGTGCCCACCAACATGGCTGCCAGGAGCGTCAATGTGCCCACCAACCTGGCTGCCAGGAGCGTCAATGTGCCCACCAACCTGGCTGCCAGGAGTGTCAATGTGCCCACCAACCTGGCTGCCTGGAGTGTCAATGTGCCCACCAACCTGGCTGCCAGGAGTGTCAATGTGCCCACCAACCTGGCTGCCAGGAGAGTCAATGTGCCCACCAACCTGGCTGCCAGGAGCATCAATGTGCCCACCAACCTGGCTGCCAGGAGAGTCAATGTGCCCACCAACCTGGCTGCCAGGAGCGTCAATGTGCCCACCAACCTGGCTGCCAGGAGCGTCAATGTGCCCACCAACCTGACTGCCAGGAGACCAGTGTTGCACCGACACCACAACACCTGAAAGAGAAATCAGAACAATGCAAAATGCATCCTACTCTATAAGAACTTGGTGCAATGTGTAGGACGGTGATCGGAACTGATCCTCAGCCGAAGGGAACATGAAAATGTAAAACCATCCTACACATGTCTACTTTTCTGAAAGCAGACCCCATTCTCTGCAAGGATCCCCCCTCCTTCCATAATCTTCAACGATACTTTAATCCAAAGCAGTCCTAACAGAGATGTCCACTATTTGAAGAAATAATTTTCCTATCGCTGCCTTTCCTAGCGAACTACATTGTCACCTAAAGTTGTGCCGGAAGCCGCTACCTCTACCACAGAGGATACCCCAGGATCCAGCACACCGACTGCTCCCAAGGGCCGAGGTCGGGCCAGGTTGCTCACGTTGATGACCAAGTTACCCGAGAGAAAAGTACCGGGGTCGGGTAAGTCAGTGAGCATGGTGTGCCTGTGGGGGAAGTGATGCCGGTGGCTGTGAAGGGAGTTGATATAGAGGTGCCAGCCAAGGTGAATGACCTTGATGATCCTGTTTCTGCATGGGATGATCTTGGATGGAGGAATGTGCCTTTCCAGCAGTATGCCAGAGAATCGGCAGTGGAAAATCTGGAGATTGCCGTCCCCAAAGCTGAAGTGCTGACAACAGGGAAGAGCCCTGCTAACCTCTGCCCAGGACCGATAGCATCTTCTGGGTTCCATGGACAGGAGATGGTGAACCCCTATCCCCAGACACCAGTTGCAGAGACAGGGGGATTTAATAGACGTTTCTGCTGAGGAAGAACAACCTGAGGAGCCTCCAGCAGAAGAGCGGGTATCGGGGACACACTTCACTGTGCTCTGCTCAGCACCAAGGGCAGTATCTGTAGAGTTACAAGGAACTTCCCCAGCTGAAGTGCTGGTCACCGGACAGAGGGTCCAAGACCTCTGCCCCACCCCTGTGGCAGTTCCGGAGGCTGAGGGTGAGAGGGTGGTGATCACTTCCCAGCAGCAGATACAGGGGGAGAAGGGAGAGGAGGTGTTCATCGTCCCTCCCCAACAGTTGGCCAGGGTGGAGAACGTGGTCTTTCCTCCCCAGCAAAGATCCGTGCACCTGGAAGACGGTACCATAGACATTTCATCCTAGTAGCCAGATGAGGGAACGGAAAAGGAAGCAGCCGACTCACCTCCCCAATGGCAGCTACACAGTTTGGGAGTGAATGAAGCTGACCTTCTGCCCCAACGGTTAGCCGGAGTGGAGGTTGTGGAGTCCCCAGTGGAAGTGCTGGCAACAGGGCAGAGTGCTACCAACCTCTGCCAGCAACAACTGTAGAGTTCCAGGGAGCCAGGGCAGTCGGTCCCTCTCTACAGTGACAAACTGATGTAGTGAATCTTCTTCTCCCAGCGGAATCACTGGCAACAGGGCAGAGTGCCGCTGGCCTCTGCCTAGCACATACAGGGTCTCTACAGCTTCAGGAAACTGGGGTGATCGGCCCCTCTGCCCAGCAGCAGACCGACCCCCAGAATGTTAAAAACCACCCAGCTGAAGTTCTGGCAGCCGGACAAAGAGTCAATGACCTCTGCCCCACACCTAATGGTGTCAACTACTCCTTGCAGCCAAGATTGGAGGTCATGCGGACAGACTATGTGAGGTCACTTTGTCCGACTAACGCATGTCCAGACCAGGTGGCGGTCTGGGACCTTGTTAGTCGATTTTTGATGGGGGAGAAATGTGACAGACTCACCCGGGACAGAGGCTTTTGGAGGGGACTGAATGCTAGCCTCTTGTCTTGTGATCATGAGCCCTGGTATTTGGGGGAATGGTGCTTTTTGTGGCTGTATGCCTGGGGACCCCTGAGGTGGTTACTTTGGATTCACGTCCATGTCCCCCCAAGACACACAGACACTGGGAACCCTGTATATGTCATATTAAAAAGAGTGACTGATTCATAATGTTGGGACACATACTGTTAGGAGATGCCAATGTCAATTCCAGCCACCTGTCTGTCTGTTATAATGTAAATGAATCTAGTGTGGCTTCTAAGGGTCTTTCACCCATTGTTGATTGTGCTAATTAACCCTGAAATTGTATGGAGTTCTGTGTTGATATGTATGTAGCGGGCAGCTATTCTCTTTGCTGGCCCTGCTTTAAATTTAGAGGTTAGTCAGAGGATTAGTTACCTCTGACCTATTTTGTTTTCAAATTTGGACCTCTGTTCCAGCCGTGGCTGTACTGCAGGTGACCACTATTGTTGTTTGGGGTCTTAGTTCCACCCCAGGCCAAGGGTGGCAGCAGTCAGATCAAGGTGTGTTGGGTATTTTTTCTCAGGGGCCAATCAGTGGGGGTTGATCGCCTAGCTGTGCATGCTGGGGAGGAGTATTTAAGGGACAGACATCACGGGTTCTGGGTCATCGTCATCTGGCCTGGGCAGTCGTCCCACCACCCCTATGTGTGGCCCTCCTGGCCGGGGGTGCGTGTTCAGAGTTCCCTGGCTCTGGGACCACGTTGGTCTGGAGTCGTGTCCTGCTGAGCAGACCCAGTAGTCAGACTGGGTCTGCATTGCTAAAGTGGTCCTGTGCTATCCAACCTAGAGGGAGGAGCCACCGAATGAAGTACCTGTCTGCACGAGGCCGGTACACATAGGGGAGGCCTGAACTTCATTGAAGGACCGATCTGATCGCCCGTCACTTTCCTGAATTCACAAGTTACTACTTTGAGAAGAGATCCGGGCGCTTAATCCTAAAGTGAGAGGACTCTGGACCGAACGTGTCTCCATCTTTGGGAAGGTCAGTGGCAGAGACTGTACCAAGATTTCTGTGTGATGCCCCGGCTGCTAGGACTAGTGAGAGAGACCTATCCAGGGGCACAATACCCACTCTGGCTGCTAGGACTGGTGAGAGAGGCCTATCCGGGGGGCACAATACCCACTCTGGCTGCTAGGACTAGTGAGAGAGGCCTATCCAGGGGCACAATACCCACTCTGTCTGCTACGACTAGTGAGAGAGGCCTATCCGGGGGGCACAATACCCACTCTGGCTGCTAGGACTAGTGGGAGAGGCCCATCCAGGGGCACAATACCCACTCTGGCTGCTAGGACTAGTGAGAGAGGCCTATCCAGGGGCAAAATACCCACTGTGGCTGCTAGGACTAGTGAGAGAGGCCCATCCGGGGGCACAATACCCACTCTGGCTAGAGTGGAGACGAGAGTTTATGTCTGGAAGCAGGAGTGCTTCTGATTGAGTTTTACACCTGAACCCGCTACCTATACCCTATTCCACCTCTTCAATCTAATGTTCGTTCTTTTTCCACGTTCGGTAAATAAAGCAGAGAAAAAGGAACACAACGTGTGGACATTGACTCTCATCCGGTACCCTAGACGGCAGGGAAATAGAGGTAACATGCCGCCCAATACAAACCAGCAGCTCCTCCAGGGGTGGTGCTACATGTATGATAACGTGTATTGTAGGTAGGGAGTCACATCGGCTGCTTTAAGGGATTAGTTAATTAGCTCATGTTAATTTATGTTTCTGGTCACAGGTGTATTGTTAGAGTAATATGAGCAGGAGGGCGGAGTCTCCTCTTCTACTGTATATAAGACGTGTATTCTGGTTCTAATAAACAGTCCATGTTTAGCAATCACACAAGTCTCGTCCTGGTTTGTGCTTGTTAGTGGTTGGAATATCTGATATCTATATCCATACTGGAGAAAGCGGTATATGAGGGAAGCACTGAAGTGGAGTGTGGGATGTTTTCTTACAAGCCCTTTTATATTTTGAAGGGAAAGAGGGTTGGGGCCAGGACAATTTCATTGGTCAGACTCCGAGACTTCAATAGGAGGACAGCCGTGTAGGGAAAGGCCCGAGCACCGAACTCCTGGTCTCTCACTGACACTGAATCCCTGGAGCTCCTCCAAGGTTGGTGGTGGTATCTTCCTCAGGGGCGTCACCCCTGCCTCTCTGCTGGGCCCCTACCTTGTCACTCAAGCTTCACCCCTGCTGACCGGATTGGTCCCTGGCTTGGCACACAAGGCTGCTCTGCAAGTGTCTCCTCCGCTGGTCGGGTCCCTGACTTGATCACCACCTGAAGTTTCCCGATTCTCCATCGTCCCGTCTGGTGAGAATTCTGCTCCGGTATTTGCTTCAGTTCCTCACTGTGGCCCCCGGTAACAAGGTGGATGGTCCCTTAGTGGCGACAGCTTCTCCTCCACCTCCGATCATGACAGCTTCTCCTCCATCTCCGATCATGACAGCTTCTCCTCCACCTCCGATCATGACAGCTTCCCCTCCATCTCCGATCATGACAGCTTCCCCTCCGATCATGACAGCTTCCCCTCCACCTCCGATCATGACAGCTTCCCCTCCATCTCCGATCATGACAGCTTCCCCTCCATCTCCGATCATGACAGCTTCCCCTCCACCTCCGATCATGACAGCTTCCCCTCCATCTTGGATCATGACAGCTTCTCCTCCACCTCTTATCATGACAGCTTCCCCTCCACCTCCGATCATGACAGCGTCTCCTCCATTTCCGATCATGACAGCTTCCCCTCCACCTCCGATCATGACAGCTTCCCCTCCATCTTGGATCATGACAGCTTCTCCTCCACCTCTTATCATGACAGCTTCCCCTCCACCTCCGATCATGACAGCGTCTCCTCCATTTCCGATCATAACAGCTTCCCCTCCACCTCCGATCATGACAGCTCCTCCATCCAGCAGAACCGTCACTTTTGGTTGGACTACAATCCCAAACCTGCACTGCTCTCATTCTTCTGGATTGGCCCTCAGACACCCAGATGCCCCCAGGAGGGGCCTAATATCCAGCCTAGCAGCCCGGGGGAGCACACCACACGTCCTCCCAGACAGCCGTCCAGGTGGCACAGAACATCGATCACATGACTCCACCCAAATATATAGGATCTCCCAGCAGGCCAAGGGATCCAAGAAAACTTCTCCCCATTGGCTGCGACACCCCATATACCCGTAACCTGACCTTGAGTTGTCCTTCTCATTTCTAATGCCACCAAGTACCCGGCCACCTAGTGGTAGAAGAGAGAAGTGCAACAAGGCCAAACTTAGGGAGAAATCAATGGATCGAACAAGTAAATGTGTGAGCATCTCCCTGAGTGCCCCCCCCCCACTCCTATACACAGAACATCGATCATCCGCTAGTGCCGATCCTCACTTTGTGTGATAATGATGTCATATATAAACTCCGCCCTCCTATCACTGCCGACACATCTGATTGGATGTAACTTTTGTTATCTTATGAGAAAAAAAAATCTTACTGGATCCTTCCCTCAGAAAGACGGCCGGGCTACACAGAACTGTGGTCCCTGCGGAGAGAAGAGAAGATGGTGAGTACAGGGGGGGGAGAGGAGAGGGGGAGAGAGGAGAGGGGGAGAGAGGAGAGAAGAAGAGAGGAGAGAAGAAGAGAGGAGAGGGGAAGAAAGGAGAGGGGAAGAGAGGAGAGGGGAAGAGAGAAGAGGAGAGGGAAAGAGAGGAAAGGGAAAGAGAGAGAGGAGATGGACAGAGAGGAGAGGGGAAGATAGGAGAGAGGAAAGGGGGAGAGAGAGAGGAGAGGGAAAGAGAGGAGAGAGTGGGGAATAGAGGAGAGGGGAAGAGAGGAGAGGGGAAGAGAGGAGAGGGAAATAGAGAAGAAGAGAGGGGAGGGGAAGAGAGGAAAGGGGAAGACAGGAGAGGGGAAGAAAAGAGAGGGGAAAAGAGGAGAGGGGAAAAGAGGAGAGGGGAAGAGAGGAGAGAGGAAGAGAGGAGAGGGGAAGAGAGGAGAGGGGAAGAGAGAAGAGGGGAAAAGAGAAGAGGGGAAGAGAGGACAGGGGAAAGAGGAGAGGAGAGGGAAAGGGGAAGAGAGAGAGGAGAGGGGAAGATAGGAGAGAGGGGAGAGGAAAGGGGAAGAGAAAGGAGAGGGAAAGAGAGCAGAGAGGAGAGGTAAAGAGAGGAGAGAGAGGGGAAGAGAGGAGAGGGGAAAAGAGGAGAGGGGAAAATAGGAGAGAGAGGAAAGGGGAAAAGAGGAGAGAAGAAGAGAGGAGAGGGGAAGAGAGGAGAGGAAAAGAGAGGAAAGGGGAAGAGAGAGAGGAGAGGGAAAGAGAGGAGAGGGGAAGATAGGAGAGAGGGAGAGGAAAGGGGAAGAGAGAGGAGAGGGAAAGAGAGGAGAGAGGAGAGGTAAAGAGAGGAGAGAGAGGGTAAGAGAGGAGAGACGAAGAGAGGAGAGGAGAAGAGAGGAGAGGGGAAGAGAGGAGAGGGAAGAGAGGAGAGAAAAAAAGAGTAGAGGGGGGGGGGGAGAGGAGAGGGAAAGAGAGGAGAGGGGAAAAGAGGAGAGAAAAAAAGAGGAGAGGGGAGGTGAGGAGAGGGAAAGAGAGGAGAGGGGAAGAGAGGAGAGAGAGGAGAGGAGAAAGAGGAGAGGAAAAGAGAGGTGAGTAGAGAGGGGAGGGAAAAAGAGGGGAAGGGAAGAGATAAGAAAGAGGAGAGGAGAGGGGAAGAGAGGAAAGGAGCAGAGAGGAAAGGGGAAGAAAGGAGAGAGAGGAGAGGAGAGGGAAAGAAAGGAGAAGAAAGGGTAGGTGATCTCTGTACACTATATACAGATCAGGTAGGTGTTGTCAGGTAAGGAGTTCAGTGACGAGTTACAATACAGGTAGGTACAGTCATAGGGCACAGGTAGGTCATAGGAGAGGTAGGTACTCACCTAGACTGAGGAGGAGCAGCGCCCCCCACACTCCTCTCCTGGTCGCCATCGTCTTCTTCACCTCTCTGGTCAGTTTATGGAAAAACAAGCCCCAACCTCACCCTCACCCGACCACGCCCTCGCCTGACCCCACCCTCTGACATCCCCACCCTCACCTGTCCTTGTGGATTGGCTACGAGTCATTGATTGGAATCATGAAAGTGAATGTGTTAGTTGATTTATGGATCATAATAAAATGACCTGGGCGGAGCCAGGCTGGGACTCTGAGTCTCGTAAAGACTCACATTACTCACAAAGTTCTGGTATTAGGAGTGGGGAGAAGGTGAACATGGAAGGTAAGAGGGTGACAACGCCTCCAGGTCACTCATTAACTCGTTGGGCACCAAGTGTGGAACAGCCATCGGAAATTTTAAGGTCGCCCCCCAAGGCTGCTCTGCAAGTGTCTCCTCCGCTGGTCGGGTCCCTGACTTGATCACCACCTGAAGTTTCCCGATTCTCCAGCGTCCCGTCTGGTGAGAATTCTGCTCCGGTATTTGCTTCAGTTCCTCACTGAGGTCCCCGGTAACAAGGTGGATGGTCCCTTAGTGGCGACAGCTTCTCCTCCACCTCGGATCATGACAGCTTCTCCTCCACCTCCGATCATGACAGCTTCCCCTCCATCTCCGATCATGACAGCTTCCCCTCCATCTCCGATCATGACAGCTTCCCCTCCACCTCCGATCATGACAGCTTCCCCTCCACCTCCGATCATGACAGCTTCCCCTCCATCTCCGATCATGACAGCTTCCCCTCCACCTCCGATCATGACAGCTTCCCCTCCACCTCCAATCATGACAGCTTCCCCTCCATCTCCGATCATGACAGCTTCCCCTCCACCTCCGATCATGACAGCTTCCCCTCCATCTCCGATCATGACAGCTTCCCCTCCACCTCCGATCATGAGAGCTTCCCCTCCACCTCCAATCATGACAGCTTCCCCTCCATCTCCGATCATGACAGCTTCCCCTCCACCTCCGATCATGACAGCTTCCCCTCCATCTCCGATCATGACAGCTTCCCCTCCATCTCCGATCATGACAGCTTCCCCTCCACCTCCGATCATGACAGCTTCCCCTCCATCTCCGATAATGACAGCTTCCCCTCCACCTCCGATCATGACAGCTTCCCCTCCACCTCCGATCATGACAGCTTCCCCTCCACCTCCGATCATGACAGCTTCTCCAGCCGGCAGAACTGTCACTTTTGGTTGGACTGCAATCCCAACCCTGCGCTGCTCTCTTACTTTTGGATTGGCCCTCAGACAGCCAGATGCCCCCGGGAGGGCCTAGCAGCCCGGGGGAGCACACCACACGTCCTCCCAGACAGCCGTCCAGGTGGCACAGAACATCAATCACCTGACTCCACCCAAATATATAGGATCTCCCAGCAGGTCAAGGGATCCAAGAAAACCCCTCCCCATTGGCTAAGACACCCCATATACCCGTACCTTGAGTTGTCCTTCTCATCTAATGCCACCAAGTCCTCCCTCCATTCGTCTTCCCCCAGGGCCGGGATGTCCTCCCTCCATTCGTCTTCCCCCAGGTCTGGGATGTCCTCCCTCCATTCATCTTCCCCCGGGGCCAGGATGTCCTCCCTCCATTCCTCTTCCCCCAGGGCCGGGATGTCCTCCTCCCATTCCTCTTCCCCCAGGGCCGGGTTTTACTCCCTCCATTCCTCTTCCCCCAGGGCCAGGATGTCCTCCCTCCATTCCTCTTCCCCCAGGTCCGGGATGTCCTCCCTCCATTCGTCTTCCCCCAGGTCCGGGGATGTCCTCCCTCCATTTGTCTTCCCCAGGGCCAGGATGTCCTCCCTCCATTCCTCTTCCCCCAGGGACAGGATGTCCTCCCTCCATTCCTCTTCCCCCAGGGCCGGGATGTCCTCCCTCCATTCCTCTTCCCCCAGGGCTGGGATGTCCTCCCTCCATTCGTCTTCCCCCAGGTCGGGAATGTCCTCTCTCCATTCGTCTTCCCCCAGGTCCGGGATGTCCTCCCTCCATTCGTCTTCCCCCAGGTCCGGGATGTCCTCCCTCCATTCGTCTTCCCCCAGGTCCGGGATGTCCTCCCTTCATTCGTCTTCCCCCAGGGCCAGGATGTTCTCCCTCCATTCATCTTCCCCCAGGGCCAGGATGTCCTCCCTCCATTCGTCTTCCCCAAGGCCAGGATGCCCTCCCTCCATTCATCTTCCCCCAGGTCCGGGATGTCCTCCCTTCATTCGTCTTCCCCCAGGGCCAGGATGTCCTCCCTCCATTCATCTTCCCCCAGGGCCAGGATGTCCTCCCTCCATTCGTCTTCCCCAAGGCCAGGATGTCCTCCCTCCATTCATCTTCCCCCAGGGCCAGGATGTCCTCCCTCCATTCGTCTTCCCCCAGGGCCAGGATGTCCTCCCTCCATTCATCTTTCCCCAGGGCCAGGATGTCCTCCCTTCATCCGTCTTCCCCCAGGGCCGGGATGTACTCCCTCCATTCGTCTTCCCCCAGGGCCAGGATGCCCTCCCTTCATTCGTCTTCCCCCAGGTCCGTGATGTACTCAACAATACATAGATTTGTGCATTGCATGAATCTATGTATTGTCACCACTGCGGCCCATTATTCAGGTGGCCGGCCCCTTGTTGAGTGCCAGCCATCTGAATAACAGCGGTGGGTGTGTTTTGGAAGTGTCTATCAGGGCCAGTGGCTCTGATAGGCTTCCCGATTACAGCCTGTGGGCTCTAATCAGCTTCCAAATGGTTAACCAGGAGACGCACAGGGTGTGCGGTCCCTGGTTAACACTGACACGCGTCTCAGTCAATCAGGTTCACCAGGTCTGGTTACTGGTCACCTGATTGGCTCAAGCTACATAGAGGGCGGGAGAAGACATCGAGGGACAGTGGAGGGAGGCAGGCTGACCAAGAAAGGTAAGTGCCAGGCGGAGGGGGCAAACTGGTGCCAATTGATGGGCACAATGGCGACATTCAGGGCCTTTGATAGAAATCATAGGGCACCGTACAGCCTACCTGACGAGGCCCCTTCAGCTCCACCCCTGGCCCCTCTTTCAGCTCCACCCCTGACCCAGCGACTTAACAGCGGGACATGCCAATGTCATAATGTACTGCAGAGGCAGTGCCACCCATGCTATGATGCCAATGCCATTGGTAGCATGGGTGGCACTGTCTCTGCAGGCAGCAGAGGTTATCCCCCCCCCCCAGAAGGATGGGTTTGGCACAAATCAATTTGGTGCAGTGAAGAGCAACGCTTGAGGAAGTTACTAAGATTGGAGTAGAGAAATTCAGAGTCGGTGAATCATCTAGTGAGATCCGGGGAGCTCCGTGTTTGGAAGAACTACAAGGAGAGATTGTAGTGAAAGTGAAGGATCTGTTATAGATGGTTGCCATAGGAGACGGCAATCCTTCACATGCAGAAGTGGCACCTGGCTGGGGTCTTTCCCAGCACCACTGTCCTCCTATTGAATTTTCAGAGTCGGCCAATTGAACTTGGAACTACTCAAGGGTGTCCCGGGCAGCCGGGCCCCAACCCTCTCTCCCCCATAAACGTTGGTAGGAGAAATTAACATTTCTAATAACTTTATGCACTGTGCACCCTCTGTGCCTCACAACCACCACATACAGAAGGATCCTGTAACGGTCACCACCGTTTACGACCTTCCATCCACCCATGACAGCTTCCAACACTCCACAATCCGGCAGACTCGACCCATTCCATTTCCCAGAATAAAGACGAGACACAAGCTGCGTTCTCTCTGGTTTCAAAATGAATGAATACTTTATTGGTATCTTAGCTTGCTTATATATCCAGTACAGAATTTAAAGTTAATCACAGAAACAATGAACTCTCCACCCACACATTCCTTTGCTAATGACATTCAGGTGAGCTAATTATCTAATCAGTAGCTAGACATTTCGGCACCGATACTGACGAGACCTATCACATTCCTTTATCAATAGAATTCAAACAAAATACAATCACACAATGAAAAGGTCTGTCAGGAGCAGACCCCACTTAGCATTTCAATAGCCTATTATACAGAGGGATGAGTCACTGTCTTGTTGACCTGGTCTCAAGTCAACATGAACCACTTGTAATATTCCAGTATCTTGCAATATGAAGTATCAATAATGTCCCATCTCATGTAATACATGAAGTATGATTTTATTAGCCACCCTATGCCCAAAAGGGCACAGGGTGGACTTAGACCCAGGAGTTATTAGTGCCGCTGGTACAGGAGTGTGACGGTAGTAGAAAATATCCCCGTCATCCATTCCCTTCTTCTCTAATAAAAGAAAATCACCCAATATTCCACGAGTAGGAATAATCGCTGGAATCGCCGAATAATCCACACATGAGCCAAGGCTTAATGCTGGATGTAAACAGGACACATTTATTGAAAGTACACAGCACACTTTTATACAGGATTTGGAACATCCCGCCCCCAACAACCGCTTTCTTATTGGTCCTTTTTAAAGTCCAGGCAGTCTCCCATCAGGTCCTCCTTAACCATGCAAATGAGGACTTGAAAATGGCACGTTCAAGTCCTCATTTGCATGGTTAAGGAGGACCTGATGGGAGACTGCCTGGACTTTAAAAAGGACCAATAAGAAAGCGGTTGTTGGGGGCGGGATGTTCCAAATGCTGTATAAAACTGTGCTGTGTACTTTCAATAAATGTGTCCTGTTTACATCCAGCAGGTCAGGATCAGCGGCTAAGGTGACCAGACACGTAGCTACACAAGGGAACTGAGACCAAACAAAGGATATATATATATATATATATTGAGTGATATTTATTTACCGTGAAAATACACCAACAAACATACACAGCAACCAATGAAAACATAAACCACTCCAGCAAACAAGAATAACTAATAAACCTAATAGCTAACTATATACAATATCTACAACAATAACTACAACAAGGGAAAAGGCAACAGGGATGCAAGGAAAAGGACATGGCTGGGGACAAGAGCATGGAACAAGGCAAGAAGGATCAGGACAAGGACAGGTGGGCAGGTTGGCAGGCACAAGCTGGTAGCAGGAAGGGACCAGAATCTTGACGCACTGGGGGAAGGGAGGAGTAGCCTTAAATATCCCGGCAGCTGGAGCCAGGTGTGGCTGATCAGATCCTGCTGGTATTTGGGAGACACCTGCTGGTGGACACTGGAACTGCAGCAAATAGCGCAGAGCAGGATAGTGCCACCAGCAGGTGAACTTATTCCTAACATATTCCCCACCTTAAGGAGCGGCCTCTGGACGCTCCATGGGGCCCCACCACCAGGATCTGCAAGCTGACTGAGGACTCCAGTGTCTGGAGGCCTGGTGAGAACCCCGCCGCCAGGGTCTCAAAACTGTCTGGGTTCTCTGCTGGTCAGATCCCTAAGGAGGCGCAACACCAAAGGTATATTCTTAAAAGCAGCCTGTGTTCCAATGCTGTGACACCAAAGGACACCCGACCGCCCAATGCCAGAGTTCCTGGTCCGTGCAGGTACCCCGATGTCAGGGCATTCCTTCACAACTGGACCCTTTCTCTCTCTGTTACTAGAGGCCAATCTGCACTGTACCTGTCCCTCGGTTCTACCTAGCGCATAGGTTACCCCACCCGGGTCCCCAAATGCACCAGGGATCGCAGAGATGACCCCTGGGTCAGGACAAGGCTCAAATGTAACACTGTTCTTTACCATGGGACCTCTACTACCGGAGCTGTAACAGCAGATTTGGCTCTCAAGTTTAGATGGGAGATCTGGACCATCTGGCCTTGGCACAACAGGATCCTCTGGCTGCAAAAGGAACTCGGGAGGAGCAAATGTAGGGATCTTGACCCACCCAGATAACACATTTAGGCCACATAACACTGGATTTTTAAAAGCCTAAGACACATCATTAGGTTGGTGTTTAACCCAATCAGTAACCAGTTTGACAGCAAGTAGAGGTTCGGCTTAGTCCGGAGGGGCGGCAGCCCCGGAATCAGCATAGTCCAGAGGGGCGGCAGCCCCAGAATCAGCATAGTCCGGAGGGGCGGCAGCCCCGTAATCAGCATAGTCCAGAGGGGCGGCAGCCCCGGAATCAGCATAGTCCAGAGGGACGGCAGCCCCGGAATCAGCATAGTCCAGAGGGGCGGCAGCCCCGGAATCAGCATAGTCCAGAGGGGCGGCAGCCCCGGAATCAGCATAGTCCAGAGGGGCGGCAGCCCCGGATTCAGCATAGTCCAGAGGGGCGGCAGCCCCGGAATCAGCATAGTCCAGAGGGGCGGCAGCCCCAGAATCAGCATAGTCCAGAGGGGCGGCAGCCCCAGAATCAGCATAGTCCAGAGGGGCGGCAGCCCCGGAATCAGCATAGTCCAGAGGGGCGGCAGCCCCAGAATCAGCATAGTCCAGAGGGGCGGAAGATACCAGATCAACAGGCGGGGCAGCGGGCACATCAGACTGGGCAGCAGCCCAGGAACCAGCATAGTCAAGCTGGTCAGCGGCAGCCCAGGAACCCGCTGTGGCAAGCTTGGCAACAGATTGCAGATCACCCGCAGCAGACGGCAGCATGGAGAAAGCATGGATCGCATCGTCAAGCAGCAACATGGAGGAGGCCTGGATCGCATCAACAGGCTTTTAAAGCACTCTGTCTAACGCATAGATGTATCCATGGGAATGCTCCCATATATCTGTGCGAAAAAATAAAAGTCCATAACCCCAATCGCATCTTGCGATCCACCAACCAAAATTTACTCCAGATACCGAAAGCCAATTACAAGTCCAAAGGAGATAGAAGATTCGCGGTCCAGGGTCCTAGACTATGGAACGCTTTACCAACCAATATTCGGTTGGAGGAGAATTACCTAGCATTCAGGAGAAAGGTCAAGACTCATCTCTTTTGATATCAAAGGAGACGGAACAACAAGCGCCCAGAGGCGATTCAATTCGCATGTGCAGCGCTATATAAGTTTTCATTCATTCATTCATTCATTCATTCATTCATGGAGGAGGACTGGATCGCGTCAGCAGGCAGCAACATGGAGGAGGACTGGATCGCATCAGCAGGCGGCAGCATGGAGGAGGACTGGATCGCATCAGCAGGCGGCAGCATGGAGGAGGACTGGATCGCATCAGCAGGCGGCAGCATGGAGGAGGACTGGATCGCATCAGACACCGGATCAGTGGGAACAGAATCAACAGGCATCATGGATAGTGGCACAGATATAAGAGCAGGAGGTGAACTTTGTTTCTTTTTCTTAGGCTTAGATATTGGATTACTGCATGTGGTTGCCTTGTGCTGAGCAGACTGCACTGCTGATGGTGGGAAGGTAGGAACAGTACTCGGGGGGATAGAGGGAAGAGTATCAGAAATACAGGAAGAGGCCTAAGATGTTGCCATGGGTAACGGCACTGCAGGGGGAGCTTTCAATTGATTGTATACAGGGGAAGTGTGCCCTCTGGTGGCAGGGTACTTATGTGACTCATCTAGCACTGGGGATATGATCTCTGACCAAGCTTGTAGCAGAGGTTGAACTAAAGTCAGTCTGTCTCTCCCTCGCTCAATTAAACAGCGCACAGAGGCAATACATTCCATGATCATGAAGGTGGTTCTCCCAGGGCGAGGCTCGGCCATTGCACTCTGGCTGGGCTGATTAGGGTGTCTTCCCTGCCATTGCTCGGCCTTTTGGCTAAGATCAGGTGTGGTATCCGTTCTCGTCAGTTGCTAGAGGAGCGCTGAAGCACCTCCTATATGTGGAGGGTGGATGCAATCCAATAGCGTCATTGCACCTGGAAGGGTGGTTTCAGCAGGGACTACGCCGTGCTGCCCGACAGATACTGGGGGCCGGCCAATGGTTGCGTCTGAGCCACCTGGAAGGGTGCTTCTGGTGAGGGTGGGTGGCTGCGCCTGGTCTAGTCTTTTTGCCGGGTTCTAGTCTGGCCTTCTGGCTGGCTGGTGTAAGTGCTGTCCCTGTCAGAGATCTGGTAGGAGGAGCTGGAACTGCCCTGGTGGAAAGACGGGGTAGGGCCATGCAAATCCTGCTGGGTTGACAGGGAGTCTGGAAGGGTTAGTATTGGTGGAGGCTGCTGGATGAGGGCAGCTTCTTTCCAAGAAAACCTGGAAGGGCTCTCTATCTGGCAGGGGTGGAGGGCTGCAATGGCCGGTCGGGGGGTTGGATTTGGAACAGAAAAGCCTATGGTGCATGTGCCCCTGGAGTGGCAGTCCAGGGGTGTCTGAGAATCACTGCGAGTGGGGGTCACTGCACCAGCTACACACTTTTTTAGCACCTGCCTTCTGGGCCGGGCCTTTTGGCCAGGACCGGAGGAATTTTTTATTCCTGGCCGGAGGAACACAATGACCACTTCTTTCACTCTCCTCTCCACTATCCCTTTCCCCCACTTTATTTAATTTATTGCCTATGTTTGTCACGTTTTGTACACTGTGTGATTAGTAGGGTGCCGGTCCTCGGGCCAGCCCTGAACGTCTTGGGAGTGGGTGGACATGGCCTTTTGGCTTAGTTCACCTGCTCTCATGCGGTTCTCCTCATTTGCATATTCGTCGCGTATAATAACAGAAGCGCCACCTAGCGGATGGCGGGAGATTGCAGCCTAAGATCCGACAGTGTAACTCACTTACACCAGTCGGCTCTAAGGGAGATCTATGCGGAACCTGATTCGAGGAATCAGCCGCATAGATCCGAGCGTCGGATGAATCTACCCCACAGTGTCTAGATAGATAGATAGATAGATAGATAGATAGATAGATAGATAGATAGATAGATATAGAGAGATAGATAGATAGATAGATAGATAGAGATATATAAAGATAGATAGATAGATAGATAGATAGATAGATAGAGATAGATAGATAGATAGATAGATAGATAGATAGATAGATAGATAGATAGATAGATAGATAGATAGATAGATAGATAGATAGATAGATAGATATAGAGAGATAGATAGATAGATAGATAGATAGATAGATAGATAGATAGATAGATAGATAGATAGATAGAGAGATAGATAGATAGATAGATAGATAGATAGAGATAGATAGATAATAGATAGATAGATAGATAGATAGATAGATAGATAGATAGAGAGATAGATAGATAGATAGATAGATAGATAGAGAGATAGATAGATAGATAGATAGATAGATAGATAGATAGATAGATAGATAGATAGATAGATAGATAGATAGATATAGAGAGATAGATAGATAGATAGATAGATAGATAGATAGATAGATAGATAGATAGATATAGAGAGATAGATAGATAGATAGATAGATAGATAGAGAGATAGATAGATAGATAGATAGATAGATAGATAGATAGATAGATAGATAGATAGATAGATAGATAGATATAGATAGATAGATAGATAGATAGATAGATAGATAGATAGATAGATAGATAGATAGATAGATAGATAGATAGATAGATAGATAGATAGATAGATAGATAGATAGATAGATAGATAGATAGATACAGAGATAGATAGATAGATAGATAGATAGATAGATAGATAGATAGATAGATAGATAGATAGATAGATAGATAGATAGATAGATAGATAGATAGATAGACAGATAGATAGATAGATAGATAGAGATAGATAGATAGATAGATAGATAGATAGATAGATAGATAGATAGATAGATAGATAGATAGATAGATAGATAGATAGATAGATAGATAGATAGATAGATAGATAGATAGATAGATAGATAGATAGATAGATAGATAGATAGATAGATAGATAGATAGAGAGATAGATAGATAGATAGAGAGATAGATAGATAGATAGATAGATAGATAGATAGATAGATAGATAGAGATAGATAGATAGATCAGGGAGGCTAGTAGTCAGTATAGTTACATGTACAGTGTGTAGAGAATATATTCACATCCCTAGGAGTTGTCAATATATTTATAAACTGTATAGCTTTGTTAGTTCTGCTATTAATATCTGTCAGGCAGGAGATTGTGCTTGATGCTCTAACGCAGTGGTCTCCAAACTGCGGCCCGGGGGCCGAATGCGGCCCTTTGCTTACTTTTATCCGGCCCTCGGGCCAGTATTTTATTCACTGACACCAATGAAGGGGCACAGTTGCTCCCAATGACACCAGCAATGGGGCTCAATAATACCAATGATGGGGGACCATTCCTCCCAATGATGGGGCACAGTTCTCAGTGAGGCCAAAGATCGGGCACTGTTCCTCCCAATGACACCAAAAATAGGGCATGGTTTACTCTATTTCTACTCAGGATGGCCACAGTCCGGCCCCCCTAATGTCTGAAGGACAGTAAACTGGCCCTTTGTTTAGAAAGTTTGGAGACCTCTGCTCTAACGTGTTAGTTCATTGCACATAGACGCATTACCTGTTAATGCAAGTGGGCTATTGAATTGCACAGAAACGCAGTCGCTCTGACTGTGCGTGTGCTGTGACATACCACCTGAGCACAGATAGTGCCACTGTACGTGTGCTGGTATATACCACCTGAGCACAGATAGTGCCACTGTACGTGTGCTGGTATATACCACCTGAGCACAGATAGTGCCACTGTACGTGTGCTGGTATATACCACCTGAGCACAGATAGTGCCACTGTACGTGTGCTGCTATATACCACCTGAGCACAGATAGTGCCACTGTACGTGTGCTCCTATATACCACCTGAGCGCAGATAGTGCCACTGTACGTGTGCTCCTATATACCACCTGAGCACAGATAGTGCCACTGTACGTGTGCTGTTATATACCACCTGAGCGCAGATAGTGCCACTGTACGTGTGCTCCTATATACCACCTGAGCACAGATAGTGCCACTGTACGTGTGCTGGTATATACCACCTGAGCACAGATAGTGCCACTGTACGTGTGCTCCTATATACCACCTGAGCACAGATAGTGCCACTGTACGTGTGCTCCTATATACCACCTGAGCACAGATAGTGCCACTGTACGTGTGCTGCTATATACCACCTGAGCACAGATAGTGCCACTGTACGTGTGCTGCTATATACCACCTGAGCACAGATAGTGCCACTGTACGTGTGCTGCTATATACCACCTGAGCACAGATAGTGCCACTGTACGTGTGCTCCTATATACCACCTGAGCACAGATAGTGCCACTGTACGTGTGCTCCTATATACCACCTGAGCACAGATAGTGCCACTGTACGTGTGCTGCTATATACCACCTGAGCACAGATAGTGCCACTGTACGTGTGCTCCTATATACCACCTGAGCACAGATAGTGCCACTGTACGTGTGCTCCTATATACCACCTGAGCACAGATAGTGCCACTGTACGTGTGCTCCTATATACCACCTGAGCACAGATAGTGCCACTGTACGTGTGCTCCTATATACCACCTGAGCACAGATAGTGCCACTGTACGTGTGCTCCTATATACCACCTGAGCACAGATAGTGCCACTGTACGTGTGCTGGTATATACCACCTGAGCACAGATAGTGCCACTGTACGTGTGCTGGTATATACCACCTGAGCACAGATAGTGCCACTGTACGTGTGCTCCTATATACCACCTGAGCGCAGATAGTGCCACTGTACGTGTGCTCCTATATACCACCTGAGCACAGATAGTGCCACTGTACGTGTGCTGCTATATACCACCTGAGCACAGATAGTGCCACTGTACGTGTGCTCCTTTATACCACCTGAGCACAGATAGTGCCACTGTACGTGTGCTGCTATATACCACCTGAGCACAGATAGTGCCACTGTACGTGTGCTGCTATATACCACCTGAGCACAGATAGTGCCACTGTACGTGTGCTGGTATATACCACCTGAGCACAGATAGTGCCACTGTACGTGTGCTCCTATATACCACCTGAGCACAGATAGTGCCACTGTACGTGTGCTGCTATATACCACCTGAGCACAGATAGTGCCACTGTACGTGTGCTGCTATATACCACCTGAGCGCAGTTAGTGCCACTGTACGTGTGCTGGTATATACCACCTGAGCACAGATAGTGCCACTGTACGTGTGCTGCTATATACCACCTGAGCACAGATAGTGCCACTGTACGTGTGCTCCTATATACCACCTGAGCACAGATAGTGCCACTGTACGTGTGCTCCTATATACCACCTGAGCGCAGATAGTGCCACTGTACGTGTGCTCCTATATACCACCTGAGCACAGATAGTGCCACTGTACGTGTGCTGTTATATACCACCTGAGCGCAGATAGTGCCACTGTACGTGTGCTCCTATATACCACCTGAGCACAGATAGTGCCACTGTACGTGTGCTCCTATATACCACCTGAGCGCAGATAGTGCCACTGTACGTGTGCTCCTATATACCACCTGAGCACAGATAGTGCCACTGTACGTGTGCTCCTATATACCACCTGAGCACAGATAGTGCCACTGTACGTGTGCTGGTATATACCACCTGAGCACAGATAGTGCCACTGTACGTGTGCTGGTATATACCACCTGAGCACAGATAGTGCCACTGTACGTGTGCTCCTATATACCACCTGAGCGCAGATAGTGCCACTGTACGTGTGCTCCTATATACCACCTGAGCACAGATAGTGCCACTGTACGTGTGCTGCTATATACCACCTGAGCACAGATAGTGCCACTGTACGTGTGCTCCTTTATACCACCTGAGCACAGATAGTGCCACTGTACGTGTGCTGCTATATACCACCTGAGCACAGATAGTGCCACTGTACGTGTGCTGCTATATACCACCTGAGCACAGATAGTGCCACTGTACGTGTGCTGGTATATACCACCTGAGCACAGATAGTGCCACTGTACGTGTGCTCCTATATACCACCTGAGCACAGATAGTGCCACTGTACGTGTGCTGCTATATACCACCTGAGCACAGATAGTGCCACTGTACGTGTGCTGCTATATACCACCTGAGCGCAGATAGTGCCACTGTACGTGTGCTGGTATATACCACCTGAGCACAGATAGTGCCACTGTACGTGTGCTGCTATATACCACCTGAGCACAGATAGTGCCACTGTACGTGTGCTCCTATATACCACCTGAGCACAGATAGTGCCACTGTACGTGTGCTCCTATATACCACCTGAGCACAGATAGTGCCACTGTACGTGTGCTGCTATATACCACCTGAGCACAGATAGTGCCACTGTACGTGTGCTCCTATATACCACCTGAGCACAGATAGTGCCACTGTACGTGTGCTCCTATATACCACCTGAGCACAGATAGTGCCACTGTACGTGTGCTCCTATATACCACCTGAGCACAGATAGTGCCACTGTACGTGTGCTGGTATATACCACCTGAGCACAGATAGTGCCACTGTACGTGTGCTCCTATATACCACCTGAGCACAGATAGTGCCACTGTACGTGTGCTCCTATATACCACCTGAGCACAGATAGTGCCACTGTACGTGTGCTGCTATATACCACCTGAGCACAGATAGTGCCACTGTACGTGTGCTGCTATATACCACCTGAGCACAGATAGTGCCACTGTACGTGTGCTCCTATATACCACCTGAGCACAGATAGTGCCACTGTACGTGTGCTCCTATATACCACCTGAGCACAGATAGTGCCACTGTACGTGTGCTCCTATATACCACCTGAGCACAGATAGTGCCACTGTACGTGTGCTGGTATATACCACCTGAGCACAGATAGTGCCACTGTACGTGTGCTCCTATATACCACCTGAGCACAGATAGTGCCACTGTACGTGTGCTCCTATATACCACCTGAGCACAGATAGTGCCACTGTACGTGTGCTCCTATATACCACCTGAGCACAGATAGTGCCACTGTACGTGTGCTCCTATATACCACCTGAGCACAGATAGTGCCACTGTACGTGTGCTCCTATATACCACCTGAGCACAGATAGTGCCACTGTACGTGTGCTGCTATATACCACCTGAGCACAGATAGTGCCACTGTACGTGTGCTCCTATATACCACCTGAGCACAGATAGTGCCACTGTACGTGTGCTCCTATATACCACCTGAGCACAGATAGTGCCACTGTACGTGTGCTCCTATATACCACCTGAGCACAGATAGTGCCACTGTACGTGTGCTCCTATATACCACCTGAGCACAGATAGTGCCACTGTACGTGTGCTCCTATATACCACCTGAGCACAGATAGTGCCACTGTACGTGTGCTCCTATATACCACCTGAGCACAGATAGTGCCACTGTACGTGTGCTGGTATATACCACCTGAGCACAGATAGTGCCACTGTACGTGTGCTCCTATATACCACCTGAGCGCAGATAGTGCCACTGTACGTGTGCTGGTATATACCACCTGAGCACAGATAGTGCCACTGTACGTGTGCTGCTATATACCACCTGAGCACAGATAGTGCCACTGTACGTGTGCTCCTATATACCACCTGAGCACAGATAGTGCCACTGTACGTGTGCTGCTATATACCACCTGAGCACAGATAGTGCCACTGTACGTGTGCTGCTATATACCACCTGAGCACAGATAGTGCCACTGTACGTGTGCTCCTATATACCACCTGAGCACAGATAGTGCCACTGTACGTGTGCTGGTATATACCACCTGAGCACAGATAGTGCCACTGTACGTGTGCTCCTATATACCACCTGAGCACAGATAGTGCCACTGTACGTGTGCTGCTATATACCACCTGAGCACAGATAGTGCCACTGTACGTGTGCTGCTATATACCACCTGAGCACAGATAGTGCCACTGTACGTGTGCTCCTATATACCACCTGAGCACAGATAGTGCCACTGTACGTGTGCTCCTATATACCACCTGAGCACAGATAGTGCCACTGTACGTGTGCTCCTATATACCACCTGAGCACAGATAGTGCCACTGTACGTGTGCTGCTATATACCACCTGAGCACAGATAGTGCCACTGTACGTGTGCTGGTATATACCACCTGAGCACAGATAGTGCCACTGTACGTGTGCTGTTATATACCACCTGAGCGCAGTTAGTGCCACTGTACGTGTGCTGGTATATACCACCTGAGCACAGATAGTGCCACTGTACGTGTGCTGGTATATACCACCTGAGCACAGATAGTGCCACTGTACGTGTGCTGGTATATACCACCTGAGCACAGATAGTGCCACTGTACGTGTGCTGCTATATACCACCTGAGCACAGATAGTGCCACTGTACGTGTGCTGTTATATACCACCTGAGCGCAGTTAGTGCCACTGTACGTGTGCTCCTATATACCACCTGAGCACAGATAGTGCCACTGTACGTGTGCTCCTATATACCACCTGAGCACAGATAGTGCCACTGTACGTGTGCTGGTATATACCACCTGAGCACAGATAGTGCCACTGTACGTGTGCTGGTATATACCACCTGAGCACAGATAGTGCCACTGTACGTGTGCTCCTATATACCACCTGAGCGCAGATAGTGCCACTGTACGTGTGCTCCTATATACCACCTGAGCACAGATAGTGCCACTGTACGTGTGCTGCTATATACCACCTGAGCACAGATAGTGCCACTGTACGTGTGCTCCTATATACCACCTGAGCACAGATAGTGCCACTGTACGTGTGCTGCTATATACCACCTGAGCACAGATAGTGCCACTGTACGTGTGCTGCTATATACCACCTGAGCACAGATAGTGCCACTGTACGTGTGCTGGTATATACCACCTGAGCACAGATAGTGCCACTGTACGTGTGCTGGTATATACCACCTGAGCACAGATAGTGCCACTGTACGTGTGCTGCTATATACCACCTGAGCACAGATAGTGCCACTGTACGTGTGCTGCTATATACCACCTGAGCACAGATAGTGCCACTGTACGTGTGCTCCTATATACCACCTGAGCACAGATAGTGCCACTGTACGTGTGCTCCTATATACCACCTGAGCACAGATAGTGCCACTGTACGTGTGCTCCTATATACCACCTGAGCACAGATAGTGCCACTGTACGTGTGCTCCTATATACCACCTGAGCACAGATAGTGCCACTGTACGTGTGCTGCTATATACCACCTGAGCACAGATAGTGCCACTGTACGTGTGCTGGTATATACCACCTGAGCACAGATAGTGCCACTGTACGTGTGCTGTTATATACCACCTGAGCAGATAGTGCTGTACGTGTGCTGGTATATACCACCTGAGCACAGATAGTGCCTGTACGTGTGCTGTTATATACCACCTAGCGCAGTTAGTGCCACTGTGTGCTGGTATATACCACCTGAGCACAGATAGTGCCACTGTACGTGTGCTGGTATATACCACCTGAGCACAGATAGTGCCACTGTACGTGTGCTGGTATATACCACCTGAGCACAGATAGTGCCACTGTACGTGTGCTGCTATATACCACCTGAGCACAGATAGTGCCACTGTACGTGTGCTGTTATATACCACCTGAGCGCAGTTAGTGCCACTGTACGTGTGCTCCTATATACCACCTGAGCACAGATAGTGCCACTGTACGTGTGCTCCTATATACCACCTGAGCGCAGATAGTGCCACTGTACGTGTGCTCCTATATACCACCTGAGCACAGATAGTGCCACTGTACGTGTGCTGCTATATACCACCTGAGCACAGATAGTGCCACTGTACGTGTGCTGGTATATACCACCTGAGCACAGATAGTGCCACTGTACGTGTGCTCCTATATACCACCTGAGCGCAGATAGTGCCACTGTACGTGTGCTGGTATATACCACCTGAGCACAGATAGTGCCACTGTACGTGTGCTCCTATATACCACCTGAGCGCAGTTAGTGCCACTGTACGTGTGCTCCTATATACCACCTGAGCGCAGGTAGTGCCACTGTACGTGTGCTCCTATATACCACCTGAGCACAGGTAGTGCCACTGTACGTGTGCTGGTATATACCACCTGAGCACAGATAGTGCCACTGTACGTGTGCTGGTATATACCACCTGAGCACAGATAGTGCCACTGTACGTGTGCTCCTATATACCACCTGAGCGCAGTTAGTGCCACTGTACGTGTGCTGGTATATACCACCTGAGCACAGATAGTGCCACTGTACGTGTGCTCCTATATACCACCTGAGCGTAGTTAGTGCCACTGTACGTGTGCTGGTATATACCACCTGAGCACAGATAGTGCCACTGTACGTGTGCTCCTATATACCACCTGAGCACAGATAGTGCCACTGTACGTGTGCTGTTATATATCACCTAAGCACAGATAGTGCCACTGTACGTGTGCTGTTATATATCACCTGAGCGCATTTGGTGTCACTCCGCTTGTGCTGTTACATACCACCTGAGCACTTCAATATGTCTGGAAGGAGAACAAAGAGAGGCAGAGAGTCAGGAGGGCAAGCAGGCTCTGCATGTAGAGGTAACGCTGGTAGTGGATGTGGTGCATCCTCTTCAGCCCGTGGCCGCTCGTCCTTCTTTTCGGTAGCTGGCCGTGTTGAACCTCAACATGCAGAGGAATTAGTAGAGTGGATGACCAAGCCGTCCTCATCCTCCTCACACAGACTGATCAAAGTTTATCTGGCAAAGCAGCTGCCAAGGCGTCCTCTTCCCTCTGCACGATGGCTTCACACAATACTTCCCTAGTACCACCATGTCCTCCTGAGGAGTCCCCCGAACTGTTTCAACACAGTGTTGGTGTCAGGGAATTGACCGTGGAAGAACTGGCAGACCTCCTACGAGCACAGTGCGCATGCGCGCACATACGAGCACAATGCCCGCAAATACGAGCACAATGCCCGCAAATACGAGCACAAGGCGCATGCGCGCGCGTACGAGCATAATACCCGCGAATACGAGCACAAGGCGCATGCGCGCGTATACGGGCAACAACACAACAAATACATTGTTCTTTACTGCGCATGCGCGCGCACCATTACGCACGCAATGCGTGCGGGACTCCTGGCGTCAGTGCCTATTTAAACCTTGTTGCAGCAGTCACCAAACTGCTGTATGATCGTCAGTCTCTGACCTTATCCTGAATCCTTGTTCCTGTGTTCCTGTTGACTACCCGGCTTACCTGACCAAGATTTCCCTGTGTATGACCCCTGGCTTGTCTCTCGGATTATCCTTGTCTTGTTCCCGTCTGCTGGATCCTGTGTATGACCTCGGCTTGCCTTCTGACCTGTTCCAGTCACTCCCTGCTTTCTGTGCATGACTACCGGCTCAGCTCCTGACTCCGCCCCTGGGTTTCCTGCCCCTTCTGGTACTTCCGTGGTACCCCTGCCGAACTACGTATCCTGGTACACATCTGATCCCCAACATCGCTCTAGCAAGTCGCAGCCGGCAACTCCTGCACCCCTGGGCATAGCGTCCCCTGTCTCACCTCCAGGGGGCGTTCTGCACTCGAGTCGCAAGGGAAGCCCTCTCGGCACTTCGGCCTCTGGTAAGGTACGTGATAGTATCATGCAGCCAGAAGTTTGAGAGGCCGACGGAGGTGCTTTCCCGCTCGAGACCTTGTGCCAGCAGGTCGCAGCTCTGACGCAAGCAGTGATGAGCCTACAGGAACGCTACTCTCAGTTAGGAAGTAACTTTCCAAATCAGACAATGTTCCCTCCTCCGGAACCCCATGTACCCACTCCAGAACGCTTCTCAGGTGACCGAAAGAAATTCAGAGCGTTTAAAGCCTCCTGTATACTGTACCTGACCCTACAGCCAAGGACTTTCTCTCTTGAAACTGTTAAAGTGGGGTTTGTTATCACCTTGCTGTCTGAGGGACCTCAATCCTGGGCCCATCGGTTGTTGGAGCAGAAAAACCCCGCCATCAACACTTTGGACTCATTTTTTAAAGCTATGGCCACCTTATATGATGATCCTCAACGTCCGGCCACTGCGGAGGCAGCCCTCCACGCTTTACGACAAGGACAGCGCCCTGGACTATACGGTGGACTTTCGCAACTGGGCTGCAGACACAGGATGGAACGAGGCCGCTCTCAGGCATCAATTTCGTCTTGGCCTGTCTGAGCCTATCAAAGACGAGTTGGCACGAGTGGAGGCTCCTACCACCTTGGAGGGGCTCATTCTACTAACCATCCAACTTGACAGGCGTTTGCGGGAGCGACAGTCTGAACGTGCCGGCCGGCCTTCTTACTTACAGCCTATGGTTCCAGCTGCTCACGCGTCCCCCTCTTCAGGCACGTTCAACAGTGGGCCTATGCAGGTTGGCACGGTTCGCCCTGCCCTGACCCCGAATGAAAGACTGCGCCGCCGGCAGGCGAACCTTTGCTTCTACTGCGGAGAGGCCGGACATTTTCGTTCCAGCTGTCCAACCCGGCCCGGTAGGCCCTCTCCCTGCAACCTGTTGCATCTCCGAGTCCCGAAACCCTCCTCAACTCACCTGGTGCTCCATTGTTAGACATAAGCTTTTGGAGCTAAACAAATTACAGGCAGACAGTCTGTAGGTCGTGGAAACAGGAACTGAACTTTATTATTACTTCTTGTACATAGACAAAACATGAACTAGCAAACGTAACACTGCCATCTAGTGATCATATAATGTAATAGGCACACAGCAATGACATTTAGTAGATGTTGCTCATATAATACAAACCTTGTATGCTAACACCCCCACTCAACAACTACTATCTATGTCAATCCCATTTCTGATCTAAGATCAACAAATCTGTTTCTAGCTAGTGGTTTTGTCAAAACATCAGCAATCATTTTTTCCGTTTCACAATACACAAGTTCAATCACTTTCTGATCAACTAAGTCAGGGATCTCCAAACTACGGCCCTCCAGTTGTTCAGGAACTACAATTCCCATCATGCTTAGTCATGTCTGTGAATGTCAGAATTTTACAATGCCTCATGGGAAATGTAGTTCCGAAACAGCTGGAGGGCCGTAGTTTGGAGATCCTTGAACTAAGTCATGAATGTAATGATGTCTGACATCGATGTGCTTGGTTCTTCCATTAATCTTCTCACTTGTTGCAAGCTTAATGCAACCCTGATTATCCTCAAATAAGACGGTAGGTTCTGATGTTGCTTCTCCAAGATCCTTGAGTAATTGTTGTAACCACACAACTTCTTGACTGGCATAAGCTGCAGATATGTATTCAGCTTCTGTAGAGGACAATGCCACTGACATCTGTTTCTTGCTGGACCATGATATAGGACTGTCTCCCAATTTTAATAAGTAACCACTTGTGGATTTGCGTGTGCTGTGATCACCTGCCCAATCGGAGTCCACATATCCCACGAGGTTTAAATCACCACTTGCTGACAGTTTCAAATTTAAGTCTTTTGTCTGTTTCAGATATCTCATAACTCTTTTGATTGCATTCCAATCTCTTAGACGTGGTTTATCAACTCGCCTGCAAAGAAGAGACATGCTGGCTGCAATGTCTGGACGTGTAGTGGTTGCAATGTAGAGAAGTGCCCCCACTGCTTGTCTGTATTGTTCATTGGATGTGAGAAGTTCATCTTCTCCTTCTTACTTTGGATAGGCTGTATCCATAGGTGTGCTTGCTCATTTCGCCTCTGTCATGTTGAATTGCTGAAGAATAGATTCAATTTTTGCGCTCTGATTCAACAGGAAACTTCCATCTTTCTCACGCCGGATGTCAATTCCAAGATAATATGTCACTTCACCTAGGTCTTTAGTTTCAAAGTGCTTGTTGAGTACTCCTGTTAACTTGGCAATTTCATTGTTATTTTTGTGAGCAATGATCAGGTCATCAACATAAATTAGCAGATACATCCACTCAGTGTCTACTTGTTTAGCGTATAGGCACGGATCAGCTTTGCTTCTTGTAAATCCTTCATTTAGTAGAACTTGATTGATCTTCAGGTTCCATGCTCGAGCTGATTGTTTAAGGCCATAAAGATATTTATCCAACTTGCAGACAAGATGCTCTTGTCCCTTTTTCAAATATCCTTCTGGTTGTGACATGTAAATTTCTTCTTCAATATCACCATTAAGAAAAGCTGTCTTAATATCGTGATGTTTCACAATCATTGTACGCATGGCAGCCACTGTCATTAGTGTTCTGAAAGTACTTTGTTTAGCAACTGGAGCAAAAGTAGCATCATAGTCCTCACCGAACTTCTGTGAGTAACCTTTAGCAACCAGCCTTGCCTTGTACCGACAGACTTTCCCTTCAGAGTTACATTTGGTTTTAAAAACCCATTTACATCCTATGGCATGTTTACCTTGAGGTAGCTCTGAAAGTGTCCATGTCTGGAGATCTTCGAGTGATGTCATTTCTTCATCAGCAGCTTTATTCCATACTTGCTTCTCATGCATTGGCAGTTTCTGCATCTCTTTCCATGAACCTGGTTCAGTTTGAACAGCTCTGCGAGCTATGTAAGATAAACGTTCAGCTGGAACACCTTTATTGATTCTGGTTGATCTTCTGACTGAAGGTATTTCTGGTTCAGATTCAGGTTTTGATTCTTCTGCAGTAATTTCTATTTCTGTATCACTTTCCTTTATTTTCTTGAGTGACTGATGTTGATTCTTTCTCAGTTTGAATAGTTTGTGTCTGTTGTTCAAACTTTGAGCACATAGAAGTTTCATCAATAATCACACTTCTGCTGACTGTTACCTTGTTCGTGTCTTGATGTAAAATCCTGTATCCTTTTTGAGATTCACTGTACCCCACAAGTACACCTTCTTTTGCACATGCATCCCATTTTGTACGTTTTTCTTTTGGAATGTGTACATAGGCTTTACTTCCAAAAATTCTGATGTGTCTTAAATCTGGTTTCCTTTTGTTCCATAGTTCATATGGAGTTTTTGTTGTTGCTTTTCCCGGCAAACGATTTTGAAGATAACATGCAGTTGTGATAGCTTCTCCCCAGAATGTAGTTGGCATATCAGCATCAAATAGCATGCTCCTCCCACTTTCACACAGTGTGCGGTTCATTCTCTCTGCAACTCCATTTTGCTCCGGGTTATATGAAAATGTTGTCTGTAACATAATTCCATGCTTCCTGAGAATGGCTTGTGTTTTACCACTTGTATATTCTGAGCCATTGTCTGTTCGTAGTACTCTGGGCATTCTGCCGAAAATATTATTTACTTGAGCGAGATATTCTTCTAATTTCTCTGGCACTTCATCCTTATTGTGAAGTAGAAATACTGTGGTATATCTGGAGTATTCATCAATGAAGGTCAGGAAGTACTTTTTCTTTCCTGGAGTCATAGTTTTCATTGGACCACAAAGATCTGAATGTATTAAGTCCAGAGGTTTTTGAACTTTGCTGTTGGTCTGCTTGGGAAAAGGTGTCCTTGCCATTTTTCCTTTAATACAGCTGGTACAAATCATTGTGTGATCACATGGATTAATCTTAATACCACTTGCATAGTTATTCTCAACTATTTTCTTTATTGTATCAGAATTTCTGTGCCCCAATCGTCTGTGCCAAGTGTGGATGCAGTTTGAATGTTTATCCTCTTTGGCTATTTTAACCATTTCACTGCAGTTCAGCTGATATGGTTCATCTATGATTGTAGCCTTTGCAAGCAAGCAATCCCCTTTTGTTATGATACATTTGTCACCCTGAAATGTGACTACATTGCCTTGGTTAGTGAGTTTCTTTACTGACAAAAGGTTGCTTTCAAGATCTGGCACATACAGAACATTCCTCATATGGATCTTTTTAGTGATATCTGGAGAGATAGGACAGTATAGAAAGCCATCTCCTATTCCCACTGATTTCATGAGTTGTCCATTAGCTGTAGTTATCCCTCCTGTTTTGCTTTCATCAAGCTGAGCAAAGAAACTTTGGTTATTTGTCATGTGACTTGTAGCGCCTGAGTCCACACACCATGCTTGCACAGAGGTGACACAATTTTTGGATCCGAATGCATATTCCTTTGTTTCTATGACATTCTTAGCTTGTTGGAATGCACTTTGTTTTTGCATTCTAGCTTTCCAGATTCTACAATCTGCTTTTAGATGTCCTGGTTTCTTGCACACAAAGCATTCCCGCTTTTCTAGCTGCACGTTACTGTGTTTATTTTTGTATCTTGTCTTTAAAGCCGTCTCTGAACACACACTCACAGTACTCATGCTTTCAGTTTTGCGCTTGTATTCATCCACAAGCTTGCCTTTAACATATTCCAGTGTCAGATCATCATCTGGACGTGCATCTAGTGCTGTGACAAATGTCTCATAACTTTCAGGAAGTCCACTTAATAATAGCGCTGCAACATGGAAATCTTTCATCTCTTCTCCAATCCCTCGCAGTCTCTCCACCATCTCTAAGGTCTGCCTTATATAGTCCTGCATGTCCTGGTCTTTCTGTAGCTTAGTCTGATAGAGCTTTCTGATTAAATACAGTTTATTGCTGAGATTAACTCTTTCATGTGCTTTCTGTAACTCTTCCCACATGTCTTTAGCAGTTTGACAGTTACATATATGTATGATTGATCATCATCTATGCACAGGGAGATTGTGCTTTGTGCCTTCTGATCTCTGTCTAACCACTCCTCTGTGGGCTGTGCAGGTCTTTGTTCATTTATGCATTTCCACGTACCTTCTCTTATAAGCAGCATTTTCATCTTGAATTTCCAAGATTGGTAGTTCTGATTTGTCAGATTTGCAATGGAGAACTTTGCTGAGGGGATGGCAGCTGCCATTACTGCTGTTTGTCTTTCTGTTGCTGTCTTCTGCACTGAATTGCTCTAGCTCACTGTATCTGGCTATATCCAGGGGTAATCTGTATTATATCCTGGGCTTCTGTAACATGCTCTGGGCCCATAACCTGTTAGACATAAGCTTTTGGAGCTAAACAAATTACAGGCAGACAGTCTGTAGGTCGTGGAAACAGGAACTGAACTTTATTATTACTTCTTGTACATAGACAAAACATGAACTAGCAAACGTAACACTGCCATCTAGTGATCATATAATGTAATAGGCACACAGCAATGACATTTAGTAGATGTTGCTCATATAATACAAACCTTGTATGCTAACATCCATATCACGTTACAGTTGGCAAGGGGGGGGGGTCAGATTTCCAGCAATAATCGATTCCGGAGCTTGTAGTTGCTTTATGGACATTTCCATTGCTAAGGACTACCAGATCCCCCTGCGGAAAAAAGCACAGAGACTTGAGATTCATTTGGCCGATGGATCTACACCGTGCTCAGGGCCTGTCACCCAAGAGACTTTACCCATTTTTGCCTCAACTGATTCTGGCCATCAAGAATTTCTCTGTTTGGATGTTATTTGTTCACCAATGTTTCCTGTGATCCTGGGACTCTCTTGGCTGCGGGCACATAGTCCACAGATAGACTGGAGCACAGGGAGTATCTCCTTCAAATCGGGGTACTGCCATCAGCATTGTTTAAAGCCAGAAGCCTCAGCCTCTCCCAGTTGCCTCACCGTCCAGCCAGCCCCTACTTCCAATCCAAATGTTCCCTCAGTTTACCATGACTTTTTAGACGTCTTCGACAAAAAGAAAGCCGATACCTTACCACCGCACCGTCCGTACGACTGTCCTATTGAGTTGTTGCCTGGTGCAGAAATCCCCTTTGGGCGAATATTCCCACTCTCAGAGACTGAGCTTGAGACCTTGGGTCAATACATTGACGAAAATCTGGAAAAGAAGTTCATCCGCCCATCTTCCTCTCCAGCCGGTGCTGGTATCTTCTTTGTAGAGAAGAAAGATCACACCCTCCGACCCTGTGTGGATTACAGAGAACTCAATAAAATTACCATCAAAAATCGGTACCCTCTCCCTCTCGTTCCCGAACTTTTTCAGCGATTCCGTACTGCACGAGTCTTTACTAAATTGGATCTACGAGGTGCCTATAATCTCGTGCGCATTCGGGAGGGGGATGAATGGAAGACCGCCTTTAGAACCCGCTTCGGTCACTTTGAATATCTCGTCATGCCTTTCGGCCTATGTAACGCCCCGGCAACCTTCCAACATTTTGTGAACAACATCTTCAGAGAGTTCCTGGATTACTTTGTAATTGTTTATTTAGACGATATTCTCATTTTTTCTGCCACCTTGGAAATACACAGAACCGTCCGGAAGGTACTAGCCACATTAAGGTTGCACGGGCTCTACGCAAAAGCGGAAAAGTGCGAGTTTGAAAAGTCATCTATACAGTTCCTGGGTCTAATCATTTCCACATCTGGAATCTCCATGGATCCTCAAAAAGTATCCGCTATCCTAGAATGGTCAGCTCCTACTGATAAGAAAGGCATTCAGAGGTTCATCGGGTTCGCAAATTTTTACAGAAGGTTTATTAAAGACTTTTCCGGTATTATTGCCCCCATTACCCAGCAGACCCGCCAGCATACCCGTTTTCAGTGGACCCAGGAAGCTCAGGAGGCCTTCGATAAACTAAAGACTCTGTTCACCTCAGCTCCCATTCTACGGCACCCGGATCCAACGTTACCTTATGTCCTTGAGGTCGACGCATCAGAAGTTGCTGTAGGGGCCATCTTGTCTCAAAGTCAAGGCCCTAAAGCTCTGCTACACCCAATAGCCTTTTTTTCCCGAAAATTGAGCCAGCCGGAAAAGAACTATGACATGGGGGATCGAGAGTTACTGGCAATAAAGACTGCTTTAGAGGAATGGCGGTATCTCCTTGAAGGTGCTGCTCACCCCATCATGGTATTCACAGACCATAAGAATCTTGAATATCTCAGATCTGCCAAGAGACTAAGACCACGGCAAGCCAGATGGGCTTTATTCTTTTCAAGGTTTAATTTTCATCTTACCTACCGCCCAGGCTCCAAAAATGGTAAAGCAGATGCCCTCTCACGCATATTCCCAGAAACCCCAGAGACTGTCGTGCCCAGCACTATCCTGTCCCCCCAGAATTTTTTGTTGATCCAACCCGACCTAAAGTCAGCTCTGGAACAAGCCTCTGCTCAATGTCCTGAAGCCGAGAGTTTGGCATTTAGAAGACAAGAAGGGCTCGGAAATAAGATTTTTGTTCCCGAGGGAGCCAGACTTCAGCTTCTCAAGACCCTTCATGAACACCGGCTTGCTGGTCATTTTGGGGTCCATAAGACTTTTGAGCTAATTCAGCAATCCTATTGGTGGCCTGACCTGAGGAAGGATTGCAAGGACTTTGTAAGTTCCTGTACAGTTTGTGCCAGAAGTAAGGGAAGCCGCACACAAGCCTGGGGCCTGTCAAGACCATTACCCGTCCCCGACCACCCATGGAAAGCGATATCTATGGATTTCATAGTGGAATTACCCCCTCTAAAGGGTTTACCACAATCCTGGTGGTGGTCGATCGGCTAACGAAGATGGCCCACTTCTTGCCGTTATTAGGTACCCCCTCGGCCATGGATACAGCACATACATTTATTAAAGAGATCGTGAGATTGCATGGCCTACCCAGTAGTATTGTATCCGACAGAAGGGTGCAATTTACGTCTAGATTTTGGAAAGCCCTTTGTAAAGCCTTGAACATCGAAATCTGCTTGTCATCCGCTTATCATCCACAAAGTAATGGCCAAACAGAAAGAACCAATCAGTCGCTAGAGCAATATCTCCGCTGCTTCTCCTCCTCCTCTCAGGACAATTGGGTAGCCCTACTTCCATGTGCCGAATTTGCATACAATAATTCGGTACACTCCACCACTAACCAGTCTCCGTTTTGGGCGAATTACGGATTTCATCCATCCTTCCTGCCCAATACCGTTCCTGAAGCAACGGTGCCTGCCGTACAAGATAGATTAACTTTTCTCCAAGAAAATTTACAGGTTCTTCAGGAAACTATGCAAAAATCCCAGGAGGACTATAAAAAATATTATGACAGGAAGAGGAAAGAGAGTCCGACTCTGGAAGTGGGAGACAAGGTTTGGCTTTCTACTTTAAACCTTAAACTGTCCTGCCCTTCCCGGAAACTGGGTCCTAGATTCATTGGTCCTTTTGAAATTAAGAGAAAGATCAATCCTGTGGCCTTCGAATTGTCCCTGCCAAACACCTACAAGATTCATCCAGTCTTTCACGTCTCACTTCTCAAGCCAGTCATTACCTGTCATGGACCATGAAATACTGAAATCCTAATTTATGTATTACAGAAGATGTAATTCTGAACCCCAGCCAGGTCAACAGACTCATAAGAAATACTCATTGTCCATTGTGTGATAACCCTATGTAAAGCCTTTCTATTATCAGGTGTAAATTACTTCTGCCCTGTCTCAATTCTCCAGACGGCTCCATTGTTCTGTGGCTGGCTATTGTGTACATTGATTGCCCCCCCTGGGGCTTTTGTCTGAAAACACATCACAGGCTTCTGGCCACACATATTCAGGCTATTCAAACTTTGGGACCAATCTCTGCGGAGACAATTTCAAGTCCTCATTTGCATGGTTTAAGAGGACCAGAGTGAAAACTGAATACTTTACAATGGACCAATAAGAAAGCGGTTGTTGGGGGCGGGATGTTCCAAATCCTGTATAAAGTGTGCTGTGTACTTTCATTAAAGTGTGTCCTGTTACATCCAGTATTAAGCCTTGGCTCATGTGTGGATGATTCGGCGATTCCAGGGATATTCCTAAGTCGGGGAATATTGGGTGATTTCTTTTATGGGAGAAGAAGGGAGAGGATGGCGGAGATATGCTCTAATACCGTCACACTGGATGGCAGCAGCGGGATTTTCCCTTCTACTTTCCTTTACACCAGGATTCCAAGCAGACACTGGGAACAGTGAATGGAAGACTGCTACACCCTGCTTAAAAGAAATACACGGAAAGGACTACTGGAAGTTTGTGGAAGGATTGCTAGCAACAAAACCGAGCGTGTCATCATAGCAGAATAAATGGAGCTAGACCAGGAGAACTCGGTTGCAGCAAGGCCTGCAGTACAGAAGATGGGGACACCAGTGATTCAGGGTGAGGAATCACCAGCTAACAAGCTAATAAGAGAGAAATTAGCATGGTTCGGTCCGAACCCAACGGCGGATGTGGTGCTGAAAGTGATGACCCTAGTAGCGGAGGAGGCTAAACAAATAAGAAACGCAGAACTACAGTTCAACAAGCAGCCGCACATTCTACAAACAGTGAGTACAGCACAGCAGACACAAGGAAGATTCCGTTTAGAGCTTTTAAAGCTTTTGATGAGAAAGAACGAGAGCGGCAACATGAGCTGAGAATTGCAGAAATACGACGATCGGTGACAACGCCTAAAGAAGCAGCACCAAATGAAAGACAGGAGATGGTGAACCTCTATCCCCAGACACCAGTTGCAGAGACAGGGGATCTGATAGACTTCTCTGCTGAGGAAGAACAACCTGATGGGCCTCCAGCAGAAGAGCTGGTATCAGGGCCACACTTCACTGTGCTCTGCCCAGCCCCAAGAGCAGTATTTGTGGAGTTACAAGGAACTTCCCCAGCTGAAGCGCTGGTCACCGGACAGAGGGTTCAAGACCTCTGCCCCACCCCTGTGGCAGTTTTGGAGGCTCAGGGTGAGAAGATGGCGATCACTCCCCAGCCACAGATTACAGAATGTATGGACTGTTCAGAGGATGTTATGGATTATGCATCCCCAGCAGAACCCATCTCCATCGAGACCACCAAGAATGTCATTTGTACTCTGCGTAATGGCACAGCGCCAAATGACATTATCCCCACAAAACTGCTGAAGGAATGCGCCTACATCTTGGCTCCTCCCATCACGCAGTTCATCAACCAGTCTTTTCTGGAGGGCATAGTGCCCTCTCAGTTGAAAGAGGGTATAATCCTACCCATCATGAAGAACCCCTCCCTGGACCCCAAGGACCCACTCCACCGCCGTCCCATAACAAGCCTGTTGGACCTAAGTGCCGCTTTCGACACTGTAGACCACAATCTGTTACTGACTCGGCTTGCTGAAGTAGCCAGAGTCGCAGAAGGTGATTTATCTTGGTTCTCCTCTTTTCTGGAAAACCGATCGCAAACAGTAAAGTTAGGACCTTTTATGTCTGAAAAACGCACAGTAACATGCGGAGTCCCTCAAGGATCGCCTCTGTCACCAGTGCTGTTTAACATCTATCTTCGTCCTCTTTTTGAGATTATCAGCAGCCAAAAACTGCTCTACCACTCATATGCAGATGATACGCAACTGTATTTCCGCATCTGCAATAGACAGGATCACCACCTCAATCTAGAGACATGCCTCTCTTTGATAGAGGACTGGATGACAAAGAGTTATCTTAAACTCAATGGAGCAAAAACAGAACTTCTCCTGTTTCACGCCAAGCGCAGGAATCAACTTTCAACAGTGTGGACCCCCCCGCCTATTTTGGGCAAGCTCATCTCCCCTAGCGCCAAAGTCAAAAGCCTAGGGGTCATTTTTGACTCCTTTATGACAATGGACGCACAAATAGGGTCAGTAGTCAGCGGATCTCACCATCTACTGCGCCTACTACGCAGACTCACTCCGTTCATCCCTAAAGAAGATTTAGCGGTCGTGGTGGGAACAATTGTAAACTCCAGGCTGGATTATGCAAATGCCCTTTACCTCGGCCTCCCCAAGTACCAAATCGCTCGTCTGCAAGTCGTTCAGAATACGGCCGCCAGACTTGTGACTGGGAAAAAACCCTGGGAATCCATTTCACCATCACTGAGAGCCCTTCATTGGCTGCCAGTCAAAGACAGAATAACTTTTAAAGCACTCTGTCTTACGCATAGATGTGTCCATGGGAATGCCCCCCTTTATTTATGCAAAATAATAAAAGCGCATAATCCCAATCGCGTTTTGCGATCTACGAATCAGAACCTACTCCAGGTTCCGAAAGCCAACTTCAAGTCCAGAGGAGAAAGAAGATTCGCGATCCAGGGTCCCAGACTATGGAACGCTTTACCAACCAGCATCCGATTGGAGGAGAACCACCTAGCATTTAGGAAAAAGGTCAAGACTTTTCTCTTTTGATATCAAGGGAGACAGGAACAACAAGCGCCCAGAGGCGATTCAGTTCGCATGTGCCGCGCTATACAAGTTTTCATTCATTCATTCATTCAATAGCCTTCCGTGAGAAAAAGTGGCGTCTTGGTACTTGCCACTGAGGTACTACACATTGCACAAACTCACGGAAGGGGGCAATATCTACCAACTGAAAAGGTAGCAGTTGAAGTGCTAGCAATTTCGCTAAGCTAGCGTTCAACTGCTGGGCATGTGGATGGCTGGGATTGTACTTCTTTCGGCGCTGCAGCAGCTGGGGCAGGGAAATTTGCCTGGTACTATCAGTAGATTGACCGCTACTACTTACCTGATATCGGAGAATTACTATGGGTGCTGTGTAAGAGGCTGCAGGGGGGGCTGAGGGGGGAATTGTTTTGCTGAATGCTTTCACGGATTGCCTCGATTTTAGTAACGAAATAATCCGATAGTTCATTGCAAAATTCTTGAGTGTCCGAACTGGGGGCTTCAATGCATCCTGGCTTCATGGTCTGGGTGACCATCTTGAAGAGTTCGCGGGGGCGGTTAATGGCACCGTTGATAGCCTCCGAAAAATAATTTTTCTTGGCTTGGAAAATTCCTTTGTGGTATTTTCTTGTAGTCGCCTTGTAGATGGATAGGTTTAGCTCTGAAGAACATCTTTTCCAGGCTGATTCTGCCCTTCTGCGTTCTTGCTTCAGTAACGACAGCTGGTTGTTAAACCAGCTGCGGTTGTTTTTCCGAATGCGGGTTCTTCGTTTCGGCGCTACCAAGTCAGCTGACTGTAGCATGGCCGAGTTTATGGCTTCCAATGTTTCAACGGCCGTTTGATGCGGCTGAGTTGTTTCTATTTTTTTCCTTAAAGTAGTTTTGAAGAGTTCCGAGTGGAACTTCTTCTGACATCTAGTCCAGTGTGTTGTCACTGGATTTGATGTTTTTGTTGTAGGGGGGATGGTGGAAATACTGAATATAATTGCATGGTGATCTGTCCATGGCAATTTTTCATTTTCCCAAATTTTTATTTCCAGAGCTTGTCTGAAAATAAGATCAAGTGTGTGACCTGAAGCATGTGTGGGCCCACATACTAGTTGCTGCAATCCTAATCCTTCGACGTGGTCAATACAGGCGTCGGCAATGGGGTCTTGTGAGGAGTTGGCCCAGAGATTGAAATCCCCGAGCAGCAAAAGATGTTTGCTGTTGAGGGTGTAAGTGGAGAAGAAATCAGTCCATTATGATAGCAGCTGCGATTTTGGGCCGGGTGGCCTATAGCAGAGCAGAATGTGGACGATCTCCTTTGAATTTGCTTGAAGTTGCAGAGTAAGGGTTTCCATGAATGGAAGAGGGTTTTGGCGGACTGGTTTGGTGATCGTAAGATGAGTCTTGTGGATCACCGCCAGGCCGCCTCCTCTTTGCCCTATTCTGTTTTCCGTTATAATAGTAATTTTCTGGCACCAATTCTCCCAGAATGGTGTTACAGTCGGCTGTGAGCCAGCTCTCTGTAATAAAGAGACAATCTAGATCCTTTTGTTGAATGAAGTCGCGAATTTCTAGTCGGTGTTTTACTGCCGATCTTGTGTTGATCAGAGCACATGATATGTGCTTGAGCTGGGGTAAATGGCTGAAATGTCTGACCGTCGATCTATGATCGATTCTCAATAGTCGCTCAGTTCTTAGGGCCTTTTTGGTGATGGCTGGCAGTATTGCGGCGCATTGCCTCAAACTCCAAATGGTGTCGGCAGAATATTGCCGACCCGCCATGATCGCCAATGCGCCGGGGGGGGGGGGGAGTTCAGGGGCAAATGGGGAGAGGAATTGGCTAATTCCTCTCCCTGACTTGGTCCAGAGGAAGGCAAAAAACCCTGGCGGCGCTAGGCCAATACGCTCCGGCAGGGAAAAAATTCCTTCCTGACCCCTGCAAGAGGCGATCGGGTGACCCCTGGATCAAGCTTCTTCGTTGGAGAGACTAGGGGGGGCTGGGGATGAGAGGTGAGTGTGTTGCTGGTACAGAAAGATGGATTGCCTGAACAAAAATATATATATATAAAAAAATAAAAAATAAGTGTTTTACTGCGATGTGTGCAGAAGGTTAAAGAACATTTGTCTTTGTGCGCGCGCAATCAGTAACCGAACAGGCAGTGGGATGTAGACCAGGGCTGACAGGTTGGGTACTTCTATAATGCTGGGGGGGCTGAGAGGGTGACAATAAGGCCGGGTACAAGCTATCATGAGGTGAGGGGGGATTTCCTGGATTTCTATTCCGGCTCTCTACCAGCATGTGGAAGGCAATGTCCATGCCTCGCTGGACAGGGCGGTCAGTGGTAAGGTGCATATTACCGCTGACTCATGGTCCAGCAGGCATGGACAGGGACGTTACCTGTCTTTTACGGTGCATTGGGTGACTCTGCTGGCAGCTGGGAAGGATGCAGGGCAAGGTCCAGTAGTTTTGGAGGTTGTTCCGCCACCACGCCTCCAAAAAATACTACTGCTTGTGACACACCTCTTTCCTCCACCCCCTCCTCTTCTTCTTCCTCTGTGGCCTCTTCCTGTGGGGATGTTTTCTCCGAAACAGCCGTGCTCCGTAGGCGTACGAGGGGATACGCAGGAATGCAGGCCAAGAGATGCCATGCGGTGCTAAAGCTGGTGTGCTTGGGAGACAGGAGCCACACTGGGGAAGAGATTTTCTCAGCTCTGCAGGGTCAGGCTGAGAGGTGGTTGACGCCACACCAGCTGAAGCCTGGAATGGTGGTCAGCGATGGCACCAACCTCCTCTCTGCCCTGCGACAGGGAAAACTCACCCACCTGCCCTGTTTTGCACATGTCCTCAATTTGGTGGTGCAGGATGTCCTGAAGCAGGCCAGGAAAGTCTGTGTGCATTTTCAGAGGTCATATAATGCCACTGCTCGGCTGACTGACCTCCAAAGGGAATACAACCTGCCCAAGAACCGCCTAATCTGTGACATGCCCACCAGATGGAACTCTACTTTGGCCATGCTGCAGCGGCTGCACACGCAGCAGCGGGCCATCAATGAGTACCTGTGCCAATATGGCAGCAGAACTGGGTCAGGGCAGCTAGGTTTTTTTTCACCACGCCAGTGGGCTTTGATCAGGGATGCATGCACTGTCCTGTCACCATTTGAGGAGGCCACGAGGATGGTGAGCAGTGACAGTGCATGCATCAGTGAGACTGTCCCTCTTATTCACATGTTGGAGCACACGCTACGTGGAATAATGGACAGGGCCCTTGAGGCCGAACAGAGGGAGGAAGAGGAGGACTTCCTTACCTCTCAAGGCCCCCTTTACCCAGACAGTGGTCCTGCTTGCCCACCTAGCACACAGGAAGAGGATGAGGAGGAGGAGGAGGAGGAGGATTGTATCAGCAGCATGGAGGTGGAGCCTAGGACTCAGCAGCAGCAGTCTTCAAGGGATCATTTACAGTCCCAAGGAGCATGTGGAGTTTTACGTGGCTGGGATGAGGTGCCTGTGGATCCTGTCATCCTCAGTGACCCAGAGGACTGTGGCCCGAATGCCTCAGCAAACCTACGCTGCATGGCCTCCCTGATTCTGCAAAGCCTGCGTAAGGATCCTCGTGTACGTGCTATCAAGGAGAGGGATCGTTACTGGCTGGCGACTCTCCTTGATCCACGTTACAAGAGTAAGGTTGCGGACCTTATGTTGCCATCGCAGAGGGAGCAGAAGATGAAACTTCTGCGGGAGGCCTTGCAGAAGGGTCTGTGCAATGCGTTCCCAGAACCGGGGGGATTACCAAAACCTGGCTCTGGACAACGTCTTGCTGAGGCTTCGGTGAGTCACAGGAGGGGCGGTGGAGAAGGTGGTCGTCTGACCGATGCGTTCAGGCAGATTTTTAGTCCGCAGCCCCAAGGTCTGACCGGTTCCAGCAACCATCGCCAGCGTCTGCTTTACATGGTCCGGGAATACCTAGGGGCAAGATCCGACTTGGACACCTTCCCCACCGAAAATCCTCTGGCTTACTGGGTCTTGAGGATGGATCACTGGCCAGAGCTTGCCCAGTACGCAATTGAGCTACTGGCTTGCCCTGCATCCAGTGTTCTTTCAGAACGGACATTCAGTGCTGCTGGAGGCTTTGTCACTGATCACAGAGTGCGCCTCTCCACCGGCTCTGTTGATCGACTGACCTTCATCAAAATGAATCAGGCTTGGATCAACACCAGCTACCAAGCACCTGATGCTGATATTAATGAATAATATATTTTTTGTTGAAATGTCGGATCCCTTTTAGACTGCTGATGCTGAGTGACTGTCCTCTTATGCTGCTGATGGAATATCCTTCTCCTCCTCACTTTTCTTGCTGATAGCTAGTAAGAAATGTTGTGTTTCTGGGCTCCGCCACCAGTGCCCAAGGCACAATTTTTCAGCCCCTGTTTAACAGGGGCGCCTAATAACAATTTTTGATGCAATAATTTGTACGTGGCTCCTTGTTGCGCTCCAATTGGAGTTATTGTGAGGGGTTGCAAGTGTTGTGTTGTGCCCAATGCACAATTTTTCTGCCCCTGTTTAACAGGGGCGCCTAATAACAATTTTTGATGCAATACTTTGCACGTGGTTCCTTGTTGCGCTCCAATTACAGTATGTTTGAGGGGTGCCCTTTTTTCTAAAAAATTTCTTTCACACAACAATAATGGCCCCCCACCACCGCTAAAATATTCGACATAATGTTGCCACACAGAACTTGCGCAAGTAGCATTAATTACTTTTTTTTTGGTCCTTTAATGTTGTGCAGGGACATTTCTAAACACGTGCCACTACTATAGACACCCAGCAGGTGTGATATTTAAAGGATTTTTTTTTTCACTTTAAGCATCATTAAAATGGCTGCTCCGCAAAAAACGGCCGTTTAAAAAAAAAAAATTCCATTGATACATGTTCCCTGGGGCAAGACCCAGGTTCTGAACGACGTTTTCCAACATTTAATTTAATTTTGGTCTTTAAAATGACCGTTTTTGAATTCGAACGTTCGGGTCCCATAGACTTCAATGGGGTTCGAAATGTTCGCGCGAACCCGCGGTCTGTTCGAACGTTCTGGTGCGAACCGAACCCGGGGGTGTTCGGCTCATCCCTACTCCATGGCTAAGGCATGTGCAGTCAGAATGCTTCCAAGCAGCTCCTCCTCAGTTAGATCCTGTCACAGTGAATGACACAAATCCTTATCCCCTAATGCAAGTTGCACACGGCAAATAACCTGCACTCTCAACATTGTGAAAGGAAAAAATCAACTGGCTCTCAGTCCCCAAGTGTAGCAGATCTGGTCGTTAGTGGGCATCAAGATTATGTCAGGATCAGCGGCTAAGGTGACCAGACACGTAGCTACACAAGGGAACTGAGACCAAAGAAAGGATATATATATATATATATATTGAGTGATATTTATTTACCGTGAAAATACACCAACAAACATACACAGCAACCAATGAAAACATAAACCACTCCAGCAAACAAGAATAACTAATAAACATAATAGCTAACTGTGGCAAACCTAGCCACTTCTAGAACGCTGGACGTTACATGTCGGGGGGTTGTCTGTATTATATGCTATGTATTCTGCTGGGTCTTATGTGGGCATAGTAATTCATATGCTGGCAGCCGTAAGGCACTAGCATTCAAGTACTTAGTTTTATGTTGCCCAATCAGTGTTCGGCAGTTTTAGACCGAACTCCCACAACACATAACCCCAGACCCCAGCTATCAACCGACTTTTCCCTTGTGCAGCAATGCCTGATGGGAGAATTATCCAAACTGTTAAGTTCCCCATCTGGTCCTCCCTGTATTACCCCTGTTAAATCTATTTGGCTGTTTGGAAACCCCTTGCATGGGGAATTATATAAATATGGAAGCCTGTGAATAAAAAAGTCAGTTGACTCTCAGAGCTGTGTGTCGTCTGGTTACTGGGGAGATTTGGGACATTGCCTTACTTGTCAATGCTGACTGTGGATTTACCCTGGTTACCAGCGGAGATCGTGGAGTTTAATATTGCTCTCCGCTACATTTGGTGGCAAGCGACGGGATCCAACGTAACAGCCGATAAGCGCAATTCGTGCAATGTGAACTACCGATGTAAATGGAGACGGATTATTCTAGGCTAAAGCGGCAGACATTAAAGGAACTGCTAGAAGCCAGGGGTAAGGTAGCCAGCAACAAATCCAAAGCTGTACTAACTGCTGAGCTGATGGAGGGAGACAGAGCCCGCAGCGCTACACCACCAGCAGCCATGGAAGAAACCCTCTACCAGAGAGAAATGAGGACCAGGCTGGAATTTTTGCCACAGCCTATATCAGATGCCATGCTGCACATGGTAATGGCGAATGTGCAGGAGTACGTGATGGCACACAGTCCGCAGTATACACAGTCTCGAGCAGAATCCACTACTGGGTCACTCTACAACCAGGTAAAACCCAAAATTCCCTATCATGCCTTTAAAATGTTTTGCGAGGAGAAGGATGAGATTGATGGGTATTTACAGGATTTTGAGAGACTGTGTGATTTACATGACTTGGAACGGACAGTATGGGTCCCATTGCTAGCAGGCAAGCTGGCCGGTCGGGCAGCAGAAGCATATCGCGCTGTACCCAGCGAGGACAGCAAGGATTATGATAAAGTGAAGCGAGCGATATTAGAGAGATACGCCATTACTCCAGAGGCATACCGGCGCAAGTTTTGAAACCTGCGCAAACCAGAGAAGGATTCACATGCTGAATGGGCACACAAGCTGGACCAAGCTTCCCAAGGGTGGATACAAGCCAGCCAAGCCACTACTATGGAGGAATTGAGACAGTTAATGCTGTTGGAGCAATTCTTCAACGGTTTGTCCCCAGAGGCACAAGAATGGGTGCGAGACAGGAAACCTCTCACCCTAACCGAAGCGGCTCGATTAGCGGATCAGCATTTTGATGCAAGGAGACATCATGGGCCCCTAACCAAGAGTTATCCTCGACCCGCGGGACCACCCAGTACTCTACCACCCCCCGGTCTCACAGCCTCCCCTTTTCGTCAATCCCAAGGGACTTTGCCACCACCCTCCAGATATAACGGACGTGCCAACATCCAATGCCACACCTGCAAACAGTGGGGACATATGGCACGCGAGTGCACCCAAAACCGGGGCCCGCCTGGAACCAAGGCCAACCAAACCCGGCACCAAGGGCTGCTGCCCATCATTATCAATGGGAGCCGGCCACTCAAGAGATGTTGAGCATTCCAGCAGAAGAACCCCTGGGAATCTTGCATGAGGTGATGACAGTCCGAGCCACGGATAACCGGCAGCATCATCGACAGCCAGTGACCTTGGAGGGGAAAGAAGTCCAGGGACTTCGGGATTCAGGAGCTACTTTAACCTTGATAGCACCCCATTTGGTCCCTGACCCGGCACACACTGGCGGATCAGTGGCAGTACGAGTGGCAGGGGGAGCAGTGTACCGACTACCCATTGCCAAAGTACATTTGGATTGGGGTGTGGGAGGGGGGACGGTAGAAGTGGGCCTCATGCAAAATTTACCAGCAGATGTTATGCTGGGAAATGACTTGGGCCAGATGACCTCTGCTTTTGTACCCCAGGCCCCATACCAGGAAGCCCATCCAGTGACCACACGACAACAGGCTCGCACCACGGTTCCACCGACACACTCTGAAGCTCCGGTAAGAGACCATGACCCCCACACGACACGTATGTCCTGGGATACCCCGACTAAGTTTGAGGCCGAGGTGAGGTCAGACCCCACGCTACAGGTATACAGGGACAGGGTACACGCTGACCAGGCTGGGCTAGAGGGGGAGCGGTACACCTGGGAGAAAGGGCTACTTTACCGCATTGCTGAAAGAGGAGTGGGAGGGTCGGCCACAGTAACGACTAAACAGTTAGTGGTTCCCCAGAAGTATAGGCAAGAACTGCTTCGGATTGCCCACGACATTCCCCTGTCTGGGCATCTGGGGATGACACGTACCCGATACAGGTTGACCCACGCTTTCTTCTGGCCAGGGATCTCCAAGGATGTGAGGCAATACTGCACCTCCTGTGACATTTGCCAGCGAGTAGGCAAGCGAGGTGACCGCCACAAAGCCAAGTTATGTCCTCTTCCCATTATTGAAGAACCCTTCAGTAGGGTGGCCGTAGATATAGTGGGGCCCTTACCAAAACCCAGTCCCTCCGGGAAAAGATATATTTTAACTGTAGTGGACTATGCCACCCGGTACCCCGAGGCTATAGCCCTCACAAACATTCATGCCGAAACTGTGGCAGAGGCCTTAATGAAAATATTTTCCAGGGTGGGGTTTCCCCAAGAAATCATATCCGATAGAGGCACCCAGTTCACCGCCGAGGTAACCCAACAACTATGGAAGATATGTGGCATTAAGCCAATAGTAAATTCGGCGTACCATCCCCAGTCCAATGGTCTATGCGAAAGGTTTAATGGTACGCTGAAGCAGATGCTCCGTACATTTGGAGAGGCTCATAAAGACTGGGAGCGCTTTCTACCCCATCTGCTCTTCGCTTATAGAGAGGTACCCCAAGAGTCAACAGGGTTTTCCCCTTTTGAATTACTGTTTGGGAGAAGGGTGCGAGGGCCACTAGACCTAATTAGAGAGCATTGGGAGGGGGAGAGTAGCCCAGACGGAACCCCTATTGTATCCTACGTACTGGAGTTCAGGGACCGTCTGGAGGCGCTAACCCAGGCTGTGCGCACCAACCTCCGGGCGGCCCAACAACGTCAGCGCCGCTGGTACGATAGGGGAGCCAGAGACCGCAGCTTTCAGGTGGGACAAAAGGTTTTGATTTTAAAACCGGTCCGCACAGACAAGCTGCAGGCCATCTGGCAAGGCCCATACCAGGTGGTGGAACAGAGATGTGACACCACCTATGTGATTGGCCCCTGCTCAGGGGTAGGGGAGAGACGCATGTTCCACGTGAATATGCTCAAACCATACCATGAGAGGATAGAGGACGTGGCCGCCATATGCGCTTCCGCCTCGGAGGATCAGGAGAATCTGCCACTACCTGACCTCTTAGAACAGGAGGGACAGACGGAGCCCTCCAAGGGGGTTCAGCTGGGGGAGCGGCTAAGCCCTCAGGAGCGTGCCCAGGTACAAGAGCTGATTGTAGCTAAAGGGGCTACCTTCTCCAATTTACCTGGGTACACTCCGCTGGCCACTCACCGAGTCGAGACCCCGGGACAGCTACCTATGCGGCAAACCCCATATCGTGTCCCTGAAGCAGTCAGGACGCATATGAAGACTGAGATTGACGAGATGTTGCAGCTAGGGGTTATCGAACCTTCCGATAGCCCCTGGGCATCGCCAGTAGTGCTGGTACCAAAGAAGGATGGCACGACACGTTTCTGTGTCGACTACCGGAGGCTAAATGACAAAACGGTGTCTGATGCCTATCCGATGCCCCGGATAGACGAGCTGCTGGATAAGATGGCACGGGGCCGGTATCTCACTACCATAGACTTATGTAAGGGATACTGGCAGATTCCACTGGCCGAGGAGGCCATCCCCAAGTCGGCGTTTGTCACCCCGTTTGGCCTGTATCAATTTCGGGTCATGCCATTCGGGATGAAGAACGCTCCGGCAACTTTTCAGCGGATGGTCGATCGGTTATTGGACGGATTCCAGGAATACGCATGTGCCTATTTAGACGACATCGCCATATTTAGCCAGACCTGGACAGAGCACCTACAACACATAGGGGCCATTCTAGATCGTATTGGAGAGGCAGGGTTAACACTGAAACCCAGCAAGTGTCATATAGGGATGGCTGAAGTGCAGTACTTGGGCCACCGGGTGGGGAGCGGGCGACAGAAACCCGAACCAGCTAAAGTTGAAGCCATAGCTAAATGGCCCACCCCCAGGACGAAAACCCAAGTGCTAGCGTTTCTAGGTACTGCGGGGTACTATAGAAAATTCGTACCCAATTATAGTGCCCTGGCCAAACCCTTGACTGACTTGACACGCAAGAACCTGCCCCGACAGGTTGTCTGGGCCCCAGAGTGTGATCAGGCATTCCAACAACTAAAGACTGCTCTAACTAATGCCCCTGTACTTGCTGCTCCTGATCCAACTAAAAGATTCCTTGTCCATACGGACGCTTCAATGTTTGGATTGGGAGCAGTGCTGAGCCAAGTGGGAGCCGATGGCGGAGAACACCCCGTAGCTTACCTGAGCCGAAAGTTATTGCCACGAGAAGTAAGCTACGCCGCCATTGAGAAGGAATGCCTGGCCGTGGTGTGGGCCCTCAAAAAGTTGCAGCCGTATTTGTATGGACAACCTTTTTCGCTACTCACAGATCACAACCCGTTGGTGTGGCTAAACCGTGTGGCGGGAGACAATGCCCGGCTGCTGCGTTGGAGTTTGGCGCTGCAGCCGTTTGACTTTACAATCCACTACCGACCAGGGAAGCAAAACGGTAATGCCGACGGGTTATCTAGACAAACTGAACTTGAAAAGTGATCTGTGAAATTACACCCCCGGACATCCCCAAGCCGATCCGTTGGGATCAGACTGTGTATGCCGGCTTGGTTCTGGGGGAGCATTGTGGCAAACCTAGCCACTTCTAGAACGCTGGACGTTACATGTCAAAAGGTTGTCTGTATTATATGCTATGTATTCTGCTGGGTCTTATGTGGGCATAGTAATTCATATGCTGGCAGCCGTAAGCCACTAGCATTCAAGTACTTAGTTTTATGTTGCCCAATCAGTGTTCGGCAGTTTTAGACCGAACTCCCACAACACATAACCCCAGACCCCAGCTATCAACCGACTTTTCCCTTGTGCAGCAATGCCTGATGGGAGAATTATCCAAACTGTTAAGTTCCCCATCTGGTCCTCCCTGTATTACCCCTGTTAAATCTATTTGGCTGTTTGGAAACCCCTTGCATGGGGAATTATATAAATATGGAAGCCTGTGAATAAAAAAGTCAGTTGACTCTCAGAGCTGTGTGTCGTCTGGTTACTGAGGGAGATTTGGGACATTGCCTTACTTTTCAATGCTGACTGTGGATTTACCCTGGTTACCAGCGGAGATCGTGGAGTTTAATATTGCTCTCCGCTACACTAACTATATACAATATCTACAACAATAACTACAACAAGGGAAAAGGACACGGCTGGGGACAAGAGCATGGAACAAGGCAAGAAGGATCAGGACAAGGACAGGTGGGCAGGTTGGCAGGCACAAGCTGGTAGCAGGAAGGGACCAGAATCTTGACGCACTGGGGGAAGGGAGGAGTAGCCTTAAATATCCCGGCAGCTGGAGCCAGGTGTGGCTGATCAGATCCTGCTGGTATTTGGGAGACACCTGCTGGTGGACACTGGAACTGCAGCAAACAGCGCAGAGCAGGATAGTGCCACCAGCAGGTGAACTTATTCCTAACACAGCATTAAGCTTTGGCTCATGTGTGGATTATTTGGCAATTCCAGGGAAATTCCTGATTGTGGAATATTGGTTGATTTTCTTTTATTAGAGAAGAAGGGAATGGATGACGGGGATATGTTCTACTACCGTCACAACTGGTTGGCAGCAGCGGGATTTTCCCTTCTACTTTTCTTTACACCAGGATTCCAAGCAGACACTGGGAACAGTGAATGTAAGGCTGGTACACCCGGCTTAAAAGAAATACACTGAAAGAACTACTGGAAGTTCATGGAAGGATTGCTAGCGACAAAACCAAGAGGGTCATCATAGCAGAATTAATGGAGCTAGACCAGGAGAACTCGGTTGCAGCAACGCCAGCAGTACAAGAGATGGAGGCTCCACTCGGAACTCTTCAAAACGACTCTAGGAAATAAAATAAACACAATACAACAACAACAACAACAACGAACAGCTGTAGAAACACTTGACGCCATCAACAAGGCACTACTGCAGTCCGCCGACTGGGTGCTACCAAAACGCAAAACTTGCATTCGGAAAAACAACGCCGGCTGGTTTAACGACCAGCTGACGTTGCTAAAGCAAGAGCGTAGAAGAGCAGAAGCTGCGTGGAAAAGGAGCTCTTCAGATAGGAACCACATCATTTATAAGACAATAACAAAGAAATATCATAAAGAAATCTTTATGGCGAAAAAAAATCATTTCGCCAACATCATCTCCAAGGCCCTTAATCGCCCCCGTGAACTCTTCAGGCTGGTCTCGCAATCGATGAATCCAGCCTGCTTAGAGCCCCCCAATGCTGATTCACAAGAACGAACTATCCGATTATTTCATTAATAAAATTGAAAGAATCTGGGAAAGCATTGAGCAAAATGAAATCTGCATGAATCCCGCCCCGAATCCCAACCCTGATACCATTATGTACACGTCTCAAGCACAGAAGTTCACCTTAAAACTCATTTCAATTGATGCCACTAAAAATATCATTCGGTCTCTGCGTAACAGCACAGCACCCAATGACATCATTCCCACTAAACTGCTGAAAGAAAGTGCCGATATACTGGCACCCGCTATCACGCAGCTTATAAATCAATCATTCAAGGAGGGCATGGTGCCCTCCTTGTTGAAGCAAGGCACCATAAAACCGATCCTGAAAAAACCCACCCTTGACCCGAAAGATCCAAACAATAGGAGGCCCATAACGGGTCTAAATGTTTTCTCCAAGATAATGGAGAAAAAAGTTGTACAACAGTTACAACAGCATTTAGAAACCCAAAAATTACTTGATACGTTTCAATCAGGCTTCCGGCCCGGGCACGGAACTGAAACGGCTCAGGTAAAAATATGGGATGACGTCCTAGAGGCCGCAGATGAAGGAGAATCTTCTCTCCTGATCCTGTTGGACCTAAGTGCGGCCTTTGACATGGTAGACCACGGACTACTACTCACTAGGCTAGCGGAAGTGGCCAAAGTAACGGGAGAGGATCTACCCTGGTTCTCTTCCTTCTTGGAAAACAGATCACAAACAGTGAAATTGGGATCTTTCACGTCATCATCTGCTGCGCTAGTTACGCCGACTCACCCCTTTTATTCCTAAAGAGGACATTGTAGTCGTGGTGGGAACAATCATCAATTCCAGACTCGACTATGCAAATGCCCTCTATCTAGGACTTCCCAAATACCAAATCACTCGCCTGCAAGTCGTTCAAAATACGGCTGCGCGATTGGTGACTGGGAAAAAACCATGGGAGTCAATCTCCCTTTCGCTGAGAGCTCTTCACTGGCTACCAGTGAAAGACAGAATCACTTTCAAGGCACTCTGCCTTACACATAAGTGTATTCAAGGAAACGCTCCCCAATATCTATGCGAAAAAATAAAAGCCCACAACCCCAATTGCACTTTGCGATCCACAAATCAAAACCTACTACAAATACCCAAGGCAAGATACAAATCCAAAGGAGATCGGAGATTTGCTGTCCAAGGACCGCGACTGTGGAATGCACTACCAACTACCATCTGACTGGAGTCCGACCACCTGGCCTTCAGGAGAATGATTAAGACTCATCTCTTCTGAAGGCAGGGCCTTCCTTTATCCAAGGAATGGAAACAGCGCCCAGAGGCGATTCAGTTCGCAAGTGTTGCGCTCTATACGTTTTTCACTCACTCACTCAGTCACTCACTCACCACTCAGCCAACAAGCTAATAAGAGAGAAACTAGCATGTTTCGGTCCGAACCCAACGGCGGATGTGGTGCTGAAAGTGATGGACCTGTTAGCGGAGGAGGCTAAACAAATAAGAGACGCAGAACTACAGTTAAAACTGGCAGCAGTCCAACAAGCAGCCGCACATTCTCCAAACAGTGAGTACAGCACAGCAGACACAAGGAAGATTCCGTTTAGCGCTTTTGAAGCTTTTGATGAGGAAGAACGAGAGCGGCAACATGAGCTGAGAATTGCAGAAATACGACGATCGGTGACAACGCCTGAAGAAGCAGCACCAAATGAAAGACGAGGAGAGGTACAGCTACCAGTAACCATGGAAGAGGGGGGCAATCAATGTACACAATAGCCAGCCACAGAACAATGGAACCGTCTGGAGACCAGAGACAGGACAGAAGACATTTACACCTGATAATCAAAAGACTTTAGATAGGGTTATCACACAATGGACAATGAGTATCTCTTCTGAGTCTATTGACCTGGTTGGGGTTCAGAATAAAATCTCCTGTAATCTCTCAAGACATCCTGGAATATGAACTCTCCGTAATGTCCCATCTTCTGTAATACATGAATTAGGATTTCACGTAGAAACACTTCAGTATTTCATGGTCCATGACAAGGAGTATCTCTCATCCTTCCAAAGTCTCTGGTTGTCACGGTTCATTTTGTTACAGATCCGTCAGCGATCTATGGAGGTCCTCAGAATGGAGGAGGCCAGAGACCTCATTACATGGGGCATATATAATTATGTGTGTTCTGGGGCCCCATTCCTACATTCCTATCCATAGCAGCACAGTGGTCCAGTGAGTAGCACTTTCGCCTAGCAGCAAAAGGGTCGCTGGTTCGAATCCCGACTACGACACCATCTGCCTGGAGTTTGCATGTTCTCCCTGTGTCTGCGTGTGTTTCCTCAGGGTACTCCGGTTTCCTCCCACACTCCAAAGACATGCTGGTAGGTAAAATTAGATCATATGTGTGTATGACTGTGTGTCCATAGCGTGTCAAGATCCTACGGGGTAAAAAATGACCACACCAGCCAAGCAGACACTGGCTGGAAAAAGCGCCCAGAGGCGATTCAGTTTGCATGCGTTGCTCTATACAAGTCATTCATTCATTTATTCATTCATTTATTCATTCATAGCTCTGTGTCTCATTATTATTGTAACGAAATGACCCGTGACAGACTGAGATTCTCCTATGTCTAGGGTCACCTTATGTCCACTAGGGCCATAGGGTGACAAAGAAATGATATCATGTATTCCAGAAGATGGGACATTAATAATAATTCATGGTTGCAGGATGTCTTGAGATATCACAAGCTGTTGGCTATTCAATATGGGCACACATGCTTTTGAAAGATGTTAATTGCATCTACTCCTAGACAATACATTGTCTATTAGATAATGTGGATTGAGGTCAAGGCATTGTGTAATTGTAGTTTGGAATGTGACAGATCTGTCAGTATCGGTGCCGAAATGTCTGCTAGATAATTAGCCCCAGTGTGAATAGGGGGGTGGAGATTGCATTGTCCTGTGATTGGCTGTAACATCTTGTACTGTATAAAAAGCTGAGAAGAAACCAATAAAGTGTTCATACATTTGGAAACCAGAAGATAGAGCAGTCAGTCTCATTTTCTGGGGAATTGATATGGATCGTGTATGTAGTATTGTCGGAGTGTGTCGGATAAGCTTGTCGTGGTTGGATGGAAGGTCGTAAACGGTGGTGACCGTTACAATTATAGTCCTAGATCTTCATTATTATCACCATCTGCTTTTATTGTAAATGATTCTGATGTCATTTGAGCCCCTCTGATCCTTATATGAGAATTTTATAGACTTTGTGGGTGTGGTCAGTCTTATTGAGAAGGAGGAGTCAGAGACCACACTGTGTGCATGAAGGATCTGTGTGGGTGTGGTAACTTTCAGGGTAGAGGATTCAGAGATTGCACAGTGTTTATGGAGGATCCGTGTGTGTGTGGCCCGGGAAAGGAGGAGTCAGAAACCACACTATGTGTATGGAGGGTCTGTGTAGGTGTGGCCAGTGTTAGGAAGGAGGAGTCAGAGACTGCACAGTGTGTATGAAGGATCTGTGTGGTCAATCTTAGAAAGGAGGAGTCAAAGATGGGTGTGGTCAGTGTCAGGAAGGAGGTGTCAAGGGTCACACTGTCTGCATGAAGGATCTGTGTGGGTGTGGTCAGGAAGGAGGAGTCAGAGACCACACTGTATGTGTATGGAGAATCTGTGTGGGTGTGGCCAGTGACTGGAAGAAGGAGTCAGAGATTGCACTGTGTGTAGGAAGGATTTGTGTGGGTGTGGTCAGTCCCAGGAAGGAGGAGTCAAAGATCACACTCTTTAGAGGATCTGTGTGGGTGTGGTCACTCTTAGGGAGGAGGAGGAGGAGTCAGAGACCACACTGTGTGTATGGAGGATCTGTGTAGGTGTGGCCAGTGTCAGGAAGGAGGAGTCAGAGACGACACTGTGTGGGTGTGTGTAAAGGAATGACCCGTGACAACCAGAGACTTTGGAAGGATGAGAGATACTCCTGTGCCAGCGGCACTAATAACTCCTGGGTCTAAGTCCACCCTGTGCCCTTCTGGGCGTAGGGTGGCTAATAAAATCATACTTCATGTATTACATGAGATGGGACATGTAACGGAACTATGTATTTTGCCTGTACATCTATAATAATCATGCAGTGGGACATACACAGAACCGAATGACGTGTTACAATAGGATGAATGATATCTGGGACTACCTGAGATAGGATTATTAGATATGGATTATCCACATTATATCATGAGATATCTGTAAGGCTATTTTAAATTTGTTAGTTCCGAGCTCAAAGGGTTAATTGTAGAGTGACTCTTTCACTACTAAATTCTAATGTCTTCTTCTCCAGCTAATTGACTTTCTTTTGTGTATTGTATTACAAATTAGCAGTCCCCTGTCAGGTGTATTGAATTAGCATTTCAATTATGTTCAGAAGAACTTGTCAAGTTTTGGGGTGCCGAAATGTTTAGCTACTAATAAGATTATCTGTGATTGGGTATTCTAAAGGTTATTTGAATTCTATCGATAAAGGAATGTGGCTTCTGTAGCCTGGTGCCAAAGTGTCTACCTTGAAATAAGAAGGGGGCGGAGAGTTCCATTGTTCCTTTGATTACTCACAAGCTTGTAACTAGATATAAACCAAGAGATGTACCATTAAAGCTAGTCTACTTGACCCTTCAAAACGTAGCCCCGTCCCGTTCTTGAAAGGGCATTCAATGGGATTATTCTTCTGCTCTCTTTACACCTGAACCTGACTCTCCCTCTGGATCTCGTGGATGGGATTATACCGGCCTTACTTGCATACAACAACTTGCCAGGGGTAGCCGTTACATTGGTTGGCAACAGCGGGATGGTCCTTTTATCCAAGGAGCAAGTTCTGAATGGAGTCTCAGTACGCCAGGCTGAAAAGAACCACACTAGAAGATTTATTGGAGAGTCGTGGTAGGAGTGCCAGTAACAGGCCACGGAGGGAGCTCATAGCTGACCTGCTGGAGCTGGACCAAATGGATGGATCCATGGAAGGAGCGGAGCCTCTAGCACCTGTCAGCGAGGAAGATGTAATTACGGATATTGTACAGCGGAGATTATCCTTGTATCCAGAAACGTCCACGGAACTAATAAACCAGCTGTTCCAGGAAGCAAGAGAAGAGATTCAAACTAAGAGGGGACAAGAACTGGAACTGGTAAGAGCTAGAAAGCCCATTACACACGCAGTTCCTACTTCCCCACCCGCTGCTACAGGAAAGAAAATACCGTTCACTGCATTTAAAGCTTTTGTAGAAAGTGAGGAGTAAATAGATGGATATTTGGCTGATTTTGAGAGGCAGTGCTCACTACACCAGGTACCACCAGACCAATGGGTTACCATTTTGTCTGGGAAATTGTCCGGCCGGGCCAGTGAAGCGTTCAGGGCCATCCCAGACAAGGATATTATGAACTATGGACTGGTAAAAGAAGCACTTTTGGCCAGGTATGCCGTCACACCAGAGGCATACCGGAGGCGGTTCCGAGAGATGAGCAAGCAGACTGGAGACTCATATACCGAGTGGGCATGCCGTCTACACCGCACAGCATCCCCCTTGGTTTGATGGATACCAAGCAGAATCCGGGGAAGAGGTGCTGCAAGTGTTCCTGCTGGAGCACTTCTTTGACAAACTGTCCCTGGAAGTCAGAGAGTGGGTCCAGGACCGAAAACCTCTCTCCTTGCCTGAAGCAGCTCACCTGGTGGACAAATACACAGACACCCACAAACGGGATAACTGTGGGCAAGACGACAGCTCGGGTGGATTATGGATCCGCGGCACCCCCTCCGGCTATTGCCTACCAACCCCAGTCAGACCGTCCTACAACACCCCCTCCTGCGGTCACTTAAACCTCAGCAGCCTAGGTTCAACTCCCAGGGCTACTCACAACCCATCAAGTGTTTTGGGTGTAAACAACCAGGGCACAAAAAGTCAGACTGTCAATTGAATCCACCCAGGCAGTCACAATCATGGAGACAGCCAGAAAGGGGGAACCCCCACACATCCATGCCTGCGGCCCACTGCGTTGAATGAATGAATGAATGAAAACTTATATAGTGCTGCACATGCGAATTGAATCGCCTCTGGGCGCTTGTTGTTCCTGTCTCCTTTGATATCAAAAGAGATGAGTCTTGACCTTTCTCCTGAATGCTAGGTAATTCTCCTCCAACCGAATATTGGTTGGTAAAGCGTTCCATAGTCTAGGACCCTGGACCGCGAATCTTCTATCTCCTTTGGACTTGTAATTGGCTTTCGGTATCTGGAGTAAATTTTGGTTGGTGGATCGCAAGATGCGATTGGGGTTATGGACTTTTATTTTTTCGCACAGATATATGGGAGCTTTCCCATAGATACATCTATGCGTTAGACAGAGTGCTTTAAAAGCAATTCTGTCTTTCACTGGCAGCCAGTGAAGGGATCTCAGCGAAGGTGAGATGGATTCCCAGGGTTTTTTCCCTGTCACAAGTCTCGCAGCCGTGTTTTGCATGACTTGCAGACGAGCGATTTGGTACTTCGGGAGTCCAAGGTAAAGGGCATTTGCATAGTCCAGTCTGGAGTTGACAATTGTTCCTACCACGACTGCTACGTCTTCTTTAGGAATAAAAGGAGTAAGTCTGCGTAGTAGGCGCAGCAGATGGTGAGATCCGCTGACTACTGACCCTATTTGTGCGTCCATTGTCATGTAGGAGTCGAAGATGACCCCCAGACTTTTGACTTTGGCGCTAGGGGTGATGAATTTACCCATAATGGGTGGGGAGGTCCACGTTGTTGCTGGTTGGTTCCTACGCTTAGCGTGAAACAGGAGAAGTTCTGTTTTCGCTCCGTTGAGTTTAAGATAACTCTTGGTCATCCAGTCATCTATCAAAGAGAGGCAATTCTGTAGATTGAGGTGGTGATCCTTTTTATTGCAAATGCGGAAATACAGTTGCGTGTCGTCTGCATATGAGTGATAGAGCAGTTTTTGACTGCTGATGATTTCAAAAAGAGGACGCAGATAGATGTTGAATAACACCGGCGACAGGGGAGATCCTTGAGGGACTCCGCATGATACTTTCCGTTTTTCCGAAGTAAAAAGTCCTAGCTTCACTATTTGCGATCGGTTTTCCAAGAAAGAGGAGAACCAGGATAGATCGCCTTCTGCGACTTTGGCTACTTCAGCTAGCCGAGTCAATAGGAGCTTGTGGTCAACTGTGTCGAAGGCTGCGCTTAGGTCCAGCAAAACCAGAAGACAAGATTCTCCTTCGTCTGCGGCCTCGAGAGCGTCGTCCCATATCTCGATCAATGCGGTTTCTGTCCCGTGTCCGGGTCGGAATCCCGATTGATATGGATCAAGTAGTTTGTAGGTATCTAGATGCTGTTGCAGCTGTTGTACCACTACTTTCTCCATGACCTTCGAAAGAGAGTTTAGGCCTGTTATGGGACGGCGGTAAAGTGGATCCTTGGGGTCCAGGGTGGGTTTTTTCAAGATAGGTCGAATTATACCTTCCTTCAACTGGGCAGGCACTGTGCCCTCGCTAAAGGATTGGTTAATAAGCTGCGTGATAGAAGGTGCCAGAATGTCGGCGCATTCTTTCAGCAGTTTGGTGGGAATGATATCATTAGGCGCAGTGCTGTTACGCAGAGTACCAATGATATTTTTAATGACATGGGTAGAGACGGGTTCCAGCGTGAACTTACCTGGTTGTGGCGAGTTACTGCCGGTGCTATGTGAATAGTTCCTGGGGGGGCTACGTGGGGAGTTGTTCTGCTCAATGCTTTGCCGGATTCCTTCAATTTTATTAATGAAGTAATCCGATAACTCATCGCAGAATTCTTGTGAGTCCGAATTGGGGGCTTCAAGACATCCTGGATTCATGGTCTGAGTGACCAGCTTAAAGAGCTCGCGGGGGCGGTTAAGTGCATTGTTGATGGCCTCAGAAAAATAATTTTTCTTGGCATCGAAGATTTCCTTGTGGTATTTTCTGGTTATTTCCTTGTAGATGGAGAGGTTCTCATCTGATGAACTTCTCTTCCAGGCGGCTTCTGCCCTCCTGCGCTCTTGCTTCCGTAACGCCAGCTGGTTGTTGAACCAGCCTGCGTTATTTTTCCGGATGTGGGTTTTGCGATTCGGTGCTATTAAGTCGGCTGACTGTAATAGTGCTGTCTTTATGCCCTTCAGAGTTTCCTCAGCCTTTTGATGCGGCTGAATTGATTTTATTTTTCCCCTTAATGTGACTTTGAAGAGCTCCGAGTGGAGCTTCTTCTGACATCTAGTCCAGTGTGTTGTCACTGGATTTGATGTTTTTATTAAGGGGGGGAATTGAGGAATAATGAATTTAATTGCATGGTGATCTGTCCATGGCAATGGTTCATTTTCCAAGATTTTTATTTCCAGATCATGTCTGAAAATAAGATCGAGTGTGTGACCTGACGTATGTGTGGGCCCACATACTAATTGCTGAAGCCCTAATCCTTCCAGGTGGTCAATGCAGGCATCGGCAACGGGGTCTTCAGGGGAGTTGGCCCAAAGGTTGAAATCCCCGAGCAGCAAAAGGTGTTTGCTGTTCAGGGTATAAGTGGAGATAAAGTCCGTCAATAAAGGGAGAAACTGCGATTTTGGGCCAGGTGGCCTATAGCAGAGTAGAATCCGGACTGTCTCCTGGGAGTTTGCTTGCAGTTGTAGAGTAAGGGTTTCCATGAATGGAAGAGGATTTTGAAGGACTGGTTTTGTGATCGCAAGACGTGTCTTATGGATCACCGCCAATCCTCCTCCTCTTTGCTATAGTGTCTAGTATGATGTTAGTAGATTGTTCTCGCAGCAAAACACCAGGTCCTCCAGAGAACGCAATTTTAATTCAGCGACTTCAATACAGAATAAAGTCCAAAGAATCCACAGATGATACAAAAAGAAGTCCAGCAGAGTAATTCAGATGTCTACCTGCGCCCCCATACTCCTACAGAGAGAATACAGGAGTACTTTCTCTCTGACAAGATGACTCTCTCTCTGACAAGATGAGCTGAATGTCAGCCTGTCTTTCTCATATAATGGTATCATACTGGAGGGGGGTCAACCAAATGTTCCCATTGAATGTCTAATTACCATTAATAAACACTTCCTTATGTATGTCAGGAAGTACCAGGCCATCTCACATACCTAGGTTGTCTTAGATAAGATTTACACATCAAAGGGTCCTCTGTATCTTTTGATCCTTTGGCCACAAGATTTGGTCAGCAAACTTCCTTTGATGTGTAACCTCGAATGCCTAAATACCATACCATACATACTGTATAACACAATATTTTAAATACCAACACATCTATATTAATATTACTACATACCCCCACTTGGATCGGTTCTAATTACAAGAACTGATCCATAATTCAAACAACAAACGCAATCATGGTTTGAGGTACTGGATGCTTTACAATGGCTCATATGAAATATTAAGTTGAGACTGGTTACATCTCTCTTCACCAACCTCTAAAATATCCCCATGAAACAGTTATTAGATAATATAACTTTAGACCATGACTGGAAAAGGGTTCGGTAAACATAAGTGGCCCGTATCCGTATGGCTGTTAGGCCTTAATTCAAAGCTTGCTCTTTCTTGAGTAAATCACATAACGATCTTGAATATTGTGCAAAAAAAACGAGCAGATGTCACCATTCATTCTGACTTCATCACATCTCTCACCATCTCACTGAAAGTAAAGCTTGGTATGTTTTGGGAGGTCCAATCCACATAAGTCCAGGATTCTCTCATCTCCAGGCTCAAAGTTTATATCTTTAAAGATGCTTTTGCACAAACACCAGCAAATCCTGAAATACCACTTATATCTTCATAGTAAGAAGAACCATTAATGTACCAGCAGTCCCTTTCAAGGTCAAAAAGGTTTGGGTATGGCAGTAGAAATTCTGTGCTGCAAACTATTTCCTTGCACCCGACATTCATGAGTTTCACCTTCAATCATTAATCCACCAATCAGGATACTTGGTTCCTTTAACATCAAACCCTCAATATTCTCTGATAATAAAGCTGTAGTCCATCTGCTTCTTTCCATTTCTTATTTGAACAATGATGACCTGTTGTGTCATTTGTTGATTGCCAGCAACGATTTGCATTCGTAATGTGCTGTAGGCCGACCCCTCATTGCGTTTAATAGAGCCGTTACTTGTATCATTCAGTCCATAATTCCACCAGAATGGTATGCCAACATATATATATATTCCCCCATGCAATGGTTTAGATAGCTTGACATCAGTGTTTATCAGATCTTCTGTCCAGACAATGCGGCAGTGGAAATTCTTGCCAGTATTTTTTATAAAAGGTAGAAAGTTATCTTTCATCCATATGTGTCACAGCCTTCAGCATATTATAAACAACTGATTCAACATGTTTCAAATCACGACTAGAGTGATGAATTTCACTCACCCCTCTTATAAATTTAGGAAAGCCACCCAACTTACTATATACTATGTTAAGCCATTGCGCAGCATCACCTCAGATGTCAAATCTATTGATATCAATATGCATTATGTCATATGTACAGATGTTTTAAAATTGTTTTAGGTTTAAATGCCTCACTCTGATTTTAAGATTAAGTTCAAGAAATAAAACATAATACAAATAAAAAAGCAAAATATATCGGGAAAAGGGAGAAAATGAAAAAATAGGGCATTGGGCAAGTCCATTGAAAAGAAAATGAAAAATAATGAAAAAAAAAAAACTTGAAAGTTCAAAAAAAAAGTCCATTGCTTGTATGAATATTGAGAGATATTCACTTGTATAGTGATATATTGTCCATTTGTCCATTCAGTGTTTCTCCTCCACTAGCCAGCAATTACTCCTGCTGTTCACATGCAAACGAGTATCTCCAGCCATGTATCTGAAAGACAAAAACTCTCAGAAAAAACTCATTAGCAAAGTCCTTAAACAAAGTATTATTTACAGTCTACAGTTTAAAGCTAGTTCACCCCCACTGCTATAGAAGTGTCATTTCCATTCAAAAACAGATCTGGACCTTTCAACTGTTCTAATAGTGTGTAATATTCTATTTTCATCTTATCATACTCAATTTTAAGGTGGTCATATTTCTGTTTTAACTGAGGAAATGGTATCCAGGCCTTTTTCTTATTATGATTTCGGCCAGCTCTGTTTTTCATATTAATATCACTTATGTTTGATGCAGAGTTCCCTCTCTTGTTGTGATCATTAGATATTATCTTCTGATCTTTCTGCCTAAACAATGTGGCTACATCAATTCTGACAGCTTGCTCGTTTGACTTTCTCCATAAATGATCCGCCCTCAACAATACGTCTTTTAAATCATGAGGATTCGGGGTAACTAATAAAATATTTTGTTTGATATCTTCATGCAAAGCATCTAGAATCATACTGATATGTATGGAGCCTCCCCGCTCTAATGCAAGATTATTACCAACCAATAATTCCATAATAGTTGCTAACCTGTGAGACAATTCATAGGGAGATTCACTCTGCATTTGGTGGATCTTCCCACAAATCGCTACATCAGAACGCACTCCATACAAGACACATAATAATTGCAGCAATATGTCTCTTGTTCTCAGAGGCTGAATACAGATCTGTTTAATTCTCATCCAAAGACTATTCCCTATAGAATGTTGCAAAACTCTTTCTAAGTCAGACGGGTTGAGACTGTACATTTCTCTGACACTCTGCAAGTCACAAAACCATTTCAAAAATCTGTTTAAATCATGACAGGGAACCATTCCTATTTCTTTAAGAATTGCATCCAGTTCTTTTGGTTTCAAATGCTTCATTACAAGCTGAACCTCCCCTGTATTATTATTATAAACTGTGGTGGTCACAGTGGGTGCGGCTGGCAATGAAGTATCAGAATTAATATGAGGTTCTGTTTCATTTGATAGAAAGTTTGTGTTTGTATTTTGCTGCAGATTGCTTAATCCAAGATTTGATGCACATCTGCATTCCTGAGATCTCTTCTCTAAATCCATAATTCTTAATTTTAATCTCTCATTTTCCTCTGATAGTTCATCACACAGTTTAGATTTCTCAAGCAAAGCTCCACCAATGGTAACTGCATGCAATTTTAAATTTACTGTCTCAGTGTCTGATTGGTTTTGTAACCGCTGACAAACCTTATGGGTATTATCAACTTCACTCTGTAACTGCGCAATTTCCATAACTTTATCATTCAAAGAACTTTCCATTTTTAAACAGCAAGATAACAAGCCCTGCACAATACAACCCTTTCTCTTACTTTCTGAAATTTTGCTATCAAAAACACTTTTCTCTAAAAATTCCTTCATCATAGTCCACGTCTGCTTACATTTTTCTGGAATTTCATAAGGACCGCCATGACGCTTAATACATTTTGATACCCATCTGTTAACTTTATCAGAACTGACACTAGCTTCACACCGAGTAAGCATTTTGACTATATTATTAATAATTTAAAGAAAAAAAGGAAATATTTTACTCACCGCATTTGAAGCTCCACCTTGCCAGTTCCAGTCTTCTGGTACACGGCAGTCTTTTTCTTTCTTCAGTTTCCAGTCTCGAGAGAATAATTCTGGGGTTCCAAACTTGTTTAGTCTTGTATATCAGACTCTTATGTCACAACCAGACATAGAGTCACAGCACAGGTCTTTTTCTTTATTCGACTTCTTGTCCACCTCACAGGATTTCTGTCATCACCGACTTCTGTTACTAAGTTCTGAAAATGCGCTTCTGGTCACTTGCACGGCACCAATGTAGTCTTCAGATATTTAGAATAATAGTAGACTTCATCCTTCATACCAATGTATAGTGTCTAGTATGATGTTAGTAGATTGTTCTCGCAGCAAAACACCAGGTCCTCCAGAGAACGCAATTTTAATTCAGCGACTTCAATACAGAATAAAGTCCAAAGAATCCACAGATGATACAAAAAGAAGTCCAGCAGAGTAATTCAGATGTCTACCTGCGCCCCCATACTCCTACAGAGAGAATACAGGAGTACTTTCTCTCTGACAAGATGACTCTCTCTCTGACAAGATGAGCTGAATGTCAGCCTGTCTTTCTCATATAATGGTATCATACTGGAGGGGGGTCAACCAAATGTTCCCATTGAATGTCTAATTACCATTAATAAACACTTCCTTATGTATGTCAGGAAGTACCAGGCCATCTCACATACCTAGGTTGTCTTAGATAAGATTTACACATCAAAGGGTCCTCTGTATCTTTTGATCCTTTGGCCACAAGATTTGGTCAGCAAACTTCCTTTGATGTGTAACCTCGAATGCCTAAATACCATACCATACATACTGTATAACACAATATTTTAAATACCAACACATCTATATTAATATTACTACATTTGCCCTATTCTATTTTCCGTTATAATACGGTAGTTTTCTGGCACCAATTCTGCTAGAATGGTGTTACAATCGGCTGTAAGCCAGCTCTCTGTGATAAAGAGGCAGTCTAAATCGTGCTGTAGAATGAAATCATAGATTTCTACTCGGTGTTTTACTGCCGATCTGGTGTTGATCAAAGCACATGATATGTGCTTAGGTTGGGGCAAGCGGCAGAGACCTTTGATAATCGATCGTCGATCGATCCTCAATAGGCTCTCAGTTTGGAGGGCTTTTTTGGTGCAGGCAGGTAGTATTGAGGCAAATCGCCTCAAACCCCATATGGCCTCTGCCGTGTATTGCAGGTTGACCATGGTCGCCAAACACCGGGAGGGGGGGGGAGGGGTTGTCAAGGATTGATTGAATCCTTAAACCTGACTTGGTCCAGAGGAAGGCAAAAAAAACCCTGACCGTGCTACGCCAATCTGCAATGACAGGGAAAAAAAATTCCTTCCTGACCCCTTGACAGGCGATCGGGCGAACCCTGGATCAAGTTGTAATGGTGATTAAGATTTGGGGCTGGGTGTAGTAAAAAATGGCCTGCCGATCGGTAGCAGGCTCCAGACTGGTAAAGCTTCCAGATTAGGTGGATCGGTGCTACTATTTGGGGCCAGGATTACTAGATCGGAGTGTGGGGTAACTTTCCTGGGGGTATGGGGTGGGGTTCAAGTCCGTTTTCGGACTTTGGTGGCGGTTGGCGGGGGAGAAGCGGCGCGCCACTAGGCCGCGGGTGAAGCCGCGGCCTTTCCTAAATTACGGCTGCCGCGATTGCCTCCAGGCCGGCGCGGATGTATCGAAAATCGCCGGCCTGGAAGCCAGAAATGCCAGAAATGGCTGAAAATTGCCAAGGATTGCAGGGAAGGTGGCGGATGGGTAGTGTGGGGGTATAGGAGGGGAGATGTGGATAGGGGGATAGCAAGGGCTTTAAGTGGCAGCAGCTGCTGTCCTAAAAAGGACGGCCGTCTGCAGCCCCATTAAAAGGCTTACCTGCTGGAGAAGGGTGGCGGAGGGAAGCCAGGGGGGTCAGGTGAAGCAGGGGGAAGCCAAGCGGTGGATAGCAGGAGGAATGGAGGGATAGTGCAGGCAGTGTCTGTCACCATCTGCCTGTCTGGTTTCTGGCAGGTGGGGGCTCCAGAGGGAGAGAGAAACCAGGGGATCCAGGGGCGGCTCGAGGTCAGAGCGGATCTGACAGTGGAGGCTGGTGCTGGTGCTAGGGGAGGAAAACCCTGCCTATCTGGCTCCAGGAGCCGTACGTCCTACTCTTAGGACGCACGCCGATTACTACTGGAGTCAGTTCAAGCCCTAGGGAGGAGTCACTCTTTCAGACTCAATCCTGGAGAGCAGGAGAATGTGGTTGTGCAGCAAAGCGTTGGGGAGGAAGAACATTGTGGAGTTCTGCATGAGGCAGATCCGATACAAGCAGCTAACCAGGACAACAGGCAGACTGTCTGGGTCAATGGAAAGGTAGCCAATGGGCTACACGATACTGGGGCCACGATGACACCGCTACAGAAGAAACTCATCCTAGAGAGCGAGCACACCAGAGACACCATAGCCGTAAGAGTAGCAGGAGGCACAGTCTTCCGGCTACCCGTTCACCTGGATTGGGCGGTTGGTTCGGGACATGTGAATGTGGGGGTGATGAAGGATTTGCCAGCAGATGTACTACTGGGGAATGATTTGGCCCCCCTTGTTTCTGCGTACGCCCCGATGTGCCCCGCTGAAGTCCACACAGTGACTACCTGTGCCCCAACCCGCATTGCTGGAACCAACTCGCTTGCTGCTGAGACCCGGGTAAGACTACCTTCCCCGACATGTACTGTAGATCAGGCCCAATATCACAGTCTAAAATGGGAATGTGACAAGTTGGCCAGTGAGAAATCGGAGATGCAACGACACTACATCATGTATTATGAGATGTCCCGTGGCTTGAACATTGAAATGCACAAACAGGCTGAAATTGTCAAAAGGTTAAATGGGATTTGCGCTCAGGTGGTGCCTTATCTCTCCCAAGAGCATCAGCAACAGGTTTTGGGAGCCATTGAGAGAGCAAAGCGACTGTTCCAGAACTGAATCCCATTATTCACCTTCACCATCAGCTACCGAGCTGGTAAGCCAGATGGCAATGCTGATGGTTTATCCCGGCAAACAGACGTCATCCCGGCCTCCTAGTTCCAGACATCCCCAAGTTGACCCGAAAAGGATCAATCCGGGTCTGCCGGAGTGTTCCACAAAAGGGGAGCAGTGTAACGGAACGATGTATTCTCCCTGTACATCTATAATAATGATATCTGGGACTACCTGAGATAGGATTATTAGATATGGAGTATCCACATTATATTCTGAGATATCTGTAAGGCTATTTTAAGTTTAAGTATAAAATGTTAATTCTGAGCTCAAAAGGGTTAATTGTAGAGTGACTCTTTCACTGCTAAAGTCTAATGCCCTCTTCTCCAGCTAATTGACTCTCTTTTGTGTATTGTACTACAAATTAGCAGTCCCCTGTCAGGTGTATTGAATTAGCATGTCAATTATGTTCAGAAGAACTTGTCAAGCTATGCGGTGCCAAAATGTCTAGCTACCGATAAGACTATCTGTGATTGAGTATTACTCTAAAGGCTAATTGAATTCTATCGATAAAGGAATGTGGCTTCTGTAGCCTGGTGCCAAAGTGTCTACCTTGAAGCCCCCCTGTGTAAGGAGGGGGTGGAGAGTTCCATTGTTCCTTTGAGTACTCACAAGCTTGTAACTAGATATAAACCAAGAGATGTACCATTAAAGTTAGTCTACTTGACCCTTCAAAACATAGCCCCGTCTCATTCTTGAAAGGGCATTCGGTGGGAATATTATTCTGCTCTCTTTACACCTGAACCTGACTCTCCCTCTGGATCTCGTGGATGGGATTATACCGGCCTTACTTGCATACAACAACTTGCCGGGGAAAAGGACGTCTCCAACGGCTGATACCCTCTCCCTACTTGGGTAGCTGTTACAGGACATTATTGATACTTCATATTGCAGGATGTCTTGAGAGATTACAAATGTTGGTTAAGGTTGACCTGACCAGGTCAACAAGACAGTGACTCATTCCTCTGTGTTTACACTTAAAAGATTGGGTATTCAAGATCACACGTCTCTCTTCAGATGTATTGAATTAGCATGTCAATTATGTTTAGCAAAGGAATGTATTGCTGCTCAGGTGTGGGTCCCTTTCCTTTGGAGACGGTCCGTCTGTCTGGAGAGTTGGGTTGAAGGGAAATTCATTGTGTGATTGTATCTTGTTTGAATTCTATTGATAAAGGAATGTGATGCGTCTCGTCAGTATAGGTGCCGAAATGTCTGCATAGTAATTAGCCATAGTGTGTGATGAGGGGGGTGGAGATTGCATTGTCCCTTTGATTACTGTCACATGCTTGTAACTGCATAAAAAGCTGAGAAGAAACCAATAAAACATTCATACATTTTAAAACTAGAGAACAGAGCGGTCAGTCTCGTTATTCTGGGAAATGGAATGGATCATGTCTGCTGGATTGTGGAGTGTCGGATAAGCTTGTCGTGGGTGGATGGAAGGTCGTAAACGGTGGTGACCGTTACAGTGTGGTAAGGAAGGAGGAGTCAGAGACAGTGCTGTGTAAAGTATAATTTATTACAAAGTATTTCTTTCATCATCCCGGGAATGGGTTGTCGGTGGCAGAGGGTGTCATGGATCATCTTCCCTCCTTCTCAGCCCATTCCTTGTACGCTCCGAGGTAGTTCCGGGCCCTGCAGGAAAGACAGACAGTAAGCTGACATTCTATGACATCACACAGTGACCCCGGTGTAGTGCAGGAGCAGAGGGGGGCCACTCCTCTCCCAGAATTCCTCTGCTCAGTATTCATGAAGATGAGTGACCACATTATACTCCTTCAGTATACGGGGGTCCCTGTGTGTATAACAGGTTGTAGAGGATTAGAGGGCCCCCACTCATAATCTATGTCAGGATGGAATTTACACCAATACATCAGGAGATAAAATACAGAAACCAAAGAAGGCGGGAAATCGTTTGTCATTTCATTCCCCAATCCAGAGTCCCACCCCCAACATTCCATTTGTTACAACGTATTGGAGTTCATGTGATTTTTGATGTTGAAGATCTGTGGTGTGTCCTGAGGAAGCTGCTTTGTGCACAAAATGTGTAGACATGACAGTTCAAAGTCACTATATCTGTATTATATCAGCTGTATATGTTTTTATTGAAAAGTAAAATGTTTCTGTCACTTTATAATATGAATCTGTAAATATATCTTCTGTGACACGTCTCTGGATGTAGAGGGGCTCCTGGGAGGCGGAGCATTTGGTTATCAGGATTGTTTGGGTCAGGTTGGCATGGGGGGCCCCCAGGATGGTTTGGGTCAGGTTGGGATAGGGGGAACCCCAGGATGGTTTGGGTCAGGTTGGGATAGGGGGGACCCCAGGATGGTTTGGGTCAGGTTGGGATAGGGGGGACCCCAGGATAGTTTGGGTCAGGTTGGGATGGGGGGGGGCAGGATAGTTTGGGGTAGGGCTATTATAATGGTTCTGGTCGGATGTTGTATGTAACGGTATGGCCCATGGGAACCAGAGACGTTTGAAGGATGCGGATACTCCTGCGCCAGCTTCACCAATGACTCTTGGGTCTAGGGTCATCCTATGTCTGATAGGGGCATAGGATGACTGAGAAATTATATCATGAATTACATGAGATGGGACAGTAATGATAATACATGTATTTCAGGAGATCTTGAAATATTACAAGTTGGTTAATTCTGAACGCAACAGGTTAATTGGAAGATGTTAATTGATGTTAATCACCTCCAACTACCTGGCTGTAGTGATGGGGCTTGCTGTGATTGCATTCTGTTGTCTATTGTGCTAATTAAGTCTGCTCCTAAGATATTTCATTGTGTATGCCAACGACACAGTTTTGTGTGAAAATACTATTGATTATAGATGTGTTGGGGGCTGGCAGTCTGAAAGGTCAGATGTCTAACTTTTCAGCTGTAGTGGATTAGTATGTCAATTAGGTCTACATAGGAATGTGTATCAGGTGAGTTCTATTGATAATAGATGTGGAATGTGACTTGTCAGCTGTAGTAATTAACTCCTGTAGATTCGGTGCCAGAACGTCTGACATAGGAATGTGTATCAGGTGAATAGCTTGTCACGGAGTCAGAATGTCTGGGTAATGACTAATAATTAACTCATTTGAATGTCATTATCTAAAAGAATGTGTATTGAAGTTCCTTGTGTAATGTGGTGGGTGGAGTTGATTCATTGTTCACTTGGTTTCTAAACTGTATATAACAAGGCTGAGTTACCATTAAAGTATTCATTCGTTTTTGGAACCAGAAACAGAGCTTGTGTCTCGTTTATTCAGGGAAATGGGTCGTGTCTGCTGGTTTGTCGGAGTGTCGGATAAGCTGTCGTGGGTTGGTGGAATGGAAGATTGTAAATGGTGATAACCCCTGACCGTTACATTGTATATCTGATGTATGAAGACAATGTGGACAATCGGTATCAGATACGTACTTTGCGAATCCCTGGCTGGCGGCGATGTCGGTGGCCCGCTGTCCTCTCCTCCCCAGCTGGCAGTGGAATATCAGGTTGTCATCTTCCAGTTTTGGTTTCTCTGCTTTATATTTCTGTTTAAATGCCGCCGCATCCATCTGAAGAGCCGCTTCGACTTCCGCAACTGAAACACACCAAAACCGCAACATGTATGATGGAGGATGTTCATAGGAGCCAGCGACGTGACGTCACCTGACCGTCCATCCCACAGACAACATGAAGGACCTGACGTCACCTGACCGCCCATCCCACAGACAACGTGAAGGACGTGACGTCACCTGACCACCCATCCCACAGACAACGTGAAGGACGTGACATCACCTGACCACCCATCCCACAGACAACGTGGAGGACGTGACGTCACCTGACCGGCCATCCCACAGACAACGTGGAGGACGTCACCTCACCTGGTATATTGACCGAATTTGGAATTATCCCATTCTGCAACTCCTCTGGATTCCGGACATCGAATATTTGGACGGATCCGGAGTTGATCAGCTTCTTCAGATCGTCGTATGTAATCACACCACCTATGAAGAGAGAGAAATGGGGATTATTATCCGGGGGGGTAAATTCACTCCAGAAACACCACAAGTGAGGCAATTCCAGACACCAACGTCTGAAGAAATTTAGTGTGAGGCCCCCCCCCCCCCCCCCCAAGTTTCATACCGAACCCTTATTTAAGCAGGGGGATCCCCAGAAGAGAAGGAGAAGCCCCAAATGATATGGTGGGGGAAAGGAGTCTCAGAACAGAGGGGGAGCCCCAGAAAAGAAGGTGATGCTCCGAATGATATGGGGGGAGACTCAGAACAGAGGGGGGAGCCCTAGAAGGGATAAGGGGGGGGGCAGCAGCCTGACTTGTCAGTTTATAAAGTTCCAATAAGCGGTGGTATCTCCACACAGGCCATGGATCAGAGAGAAGAGCCGTGTGGGGGAGGGGACAGCCATCAGCCTCAGGATGAAAACTGAAAGGATCAGACTCCGCCCACACAGAGGATTATGGGTGGTTGAAGACCCTAAATGGTGGTGGGAGGTGATAGGAGGAGTTGAATGGCGATAGGGGGCAGTGAATGTGGTAAATAGTTGTGGAAGGTGGAGAATGGTGGTAAATGGCAGGAGGGGGGGGAGTAGGAGGAGTTTAATGGCGATATGGAAGTAGGGGTGGTAGAATGTGGAGAATGGTGTTAGGAGGTAGTAAATGGTGGGGCAAGTTGGAGAATGGTGGTTGGAAATTGTAGAGGGCGGAGACCGGCGGTAAGGGGGGGGGGTGGTAGAACATGGAGAATGGCTGTAGGAATTGGTGAAGTGGGATAGAAGGAGACAGGTATTGGATTATAAGGAGAGGAAGGGACTCTTGTGACACATAAATCCGGGAGAGTCACATCGGAGGAGGGGCTGGAAACACCCAACTAAGTGCACCGAGATTAAAGGAGAATTCCCAGCAACACCCAACACCTGTCCCCTCCCCCCTCCCAACACCTGTCCCCTCCCCCCTCCTGTCATCCCCATCCCTCACCTGTCACCCCCATCCCTCACCTGACCCCTCCCCCTCCTGTCACCCCCATCCCTCACCTGTCCCCTCCTGCTCCTGTCACCCCCATCCCTCACCTGACCCCTCCCCCTCCTGTCATCCCCATCCCTCACCTGACCCCTCCCCCTCCTGTCATCCCTCACCTGTCCCCTCCCCCTCCTGTCATCCCCATCCCTCACCTGTCCCCTCCCCCTCCTGTCACCCCCATCCCTCACCTGTCCCCTCCCGCTCCTGTCATCCCCATCCCTCACCTGACCCCTCCCCCCTCCTGTCATCCCCATCCCTCACCTGACCCCTCCCGTCATCCCATCCCTCACCTGACCCCTCCCCCTCCTGTCATCCCCATCCCTCACCTGACCCCTCCCCCTCCTGTAATCCCCATCCCTCACCTGTCCCCTCCCCCTGTCATCCCCATCCCTCACCTGTCCCCTCCCCCTCCTGTCATCCCCATACCTGTCCCCTCCCCTTCCTGTCATCCCCATCCCTCACCTGTCCCCTCCCGCTCCTGTCTCCCCATCCCTCACCTGACCCCTCCCCCTCCTGTCATCCCCATCCCTCACCTGACCCCTCCCCCTCCTGTCATCCCCATCCCTCACCTGACCCCTCCCCCTTTCAGCTGGATTTCTACTTTAGTTAGTTTAATGAAAAGTAACAAGGAAAAAAATTAAAATATCTGCGAACACTGCGAGAATTTCCCCCGCTGTGATGACAATAAATAGAAGGTGTTGTATATAAACGCACAACTAATGTATATTTATGTAATCACAACTCTGTTTTCCCTAAACACCATTACAGAGCAGGCGGGGGATGGGGGGGCGGGGATTGTATACATGATACCAACAAAGATGGGGGGAGGGGTCTATATAACCCCTGTCCACTTCCAGAGGTAAAACCATCCTAAGAACCGAGAAGGGGAAAACCCCCCGGAGTTGATTGCCCAAGGGTTAGAGCCCCGCCCACATCCATATCTTCTCAGCCAATGGTGAGGGGTTTTCTTGGATCCCTTGGCCTGCTGGGAGAATGTATATATTTGGGTGGAGTCAGATTATCAGGGTTCCGCAGGGGTTGCAGTCCAACAAAAAGTCGGAGGTAGAGGGGGGAGAAGCGTTGTGGTCGGAGGTAGAGAAGCCGTGTGGTCGGAGGTAGAGAAGCCGTCGTGGTCGGAGGTAGAGAAGCCGTCGTGGTCGGAGGTAGAGAAGCCGTCGTGGTCGGAGGTAGGGGGGGAGAAGCCGTCGTCGTGGTCGGAGGTAGAGGGGGGGAGAAGTCGTCGTGGTCGGAGGTAGAGGGGGGGAGAAGTCGTCGTGGTCGGAGGTAGAGGGGGGAGAAGCCGTCGTGGTCGGAGGTAGAGGGGGGGAGAAGCCGTCGTGGTCGGAGGTAGGGGGGGAGAAGCCGTCGTGGTCGGAGGTAGAGGGGGGAGAAGCCGTCGTGGTCGGAGGTAGAGGGGGGAGAAGCCGTCGTGGTCGGAGGTAGAGGGGGGGAGAAGCCGTCGTGGTCGGAGGTAGAGGGGGGGAGAAGCCGTCGTGGTCGGAGGTAGAGGGGGGAGAAGCCGTCGTGGTCGGAGGTAGAGGGGGGGGGAGAAGTCGTCGTGGTCGGAGGTAGAGGGGGGGGGAGCCGTCGTGGTCGGAGAGGGGGGGGAGAAGCCGTCGTGGTCGGAGGTAGAGGGGGGGAGAAGCCGTCGTGGTCGGAGGTAGAGGGGGGGAGAAGCCGTCGTGGTCGGAGGTAGAGGGGGGAGTCGTCGTGGTCGGAGAGAGGGGGGAGAAGCCGTCGTGGTCGGAGGTAGAGGGGGGAGAAGTCGTCGTGGTCGGAGGTAGAGGGGGGGAGAAGCCGTCGTGGTCGGAGGTAGAGGGGGGAGAAAGTCGTCGTGGTCGGAGGTAGAGGGGGGGAGAAGCCGTCGTGGTCGGAGGTAGAGGGGGGGAGAAGCCGTCGTGGTCGGAGGGAGGTAGAGGGGGGAGAAGTCGTCGTGGTCGGAGGTAGAGGGGGGGGAGAAGCCGTCGTGGTCGGAGGTAGAGGGGGGGAGAAGCCGTCGTGGTCGGAGGTAGAGGGGGGGAGAAGCCGTCGTGGTCGGAGGTAGAGGGGGGGAGAAGCCGTCGTGGTCGGAGGTAGAGGGGGGAGAAGCCGTCGTGGTCGGAGGTAGAGGGGGGGAGAAGCCGTCCTGGTCGGAGGTAGAGGGGGGGGAGAAGCCGTCGTGGTCGGAGGTAGAGGGGGGAGAAGCCGTCGTGGTCGGAGGTAGAGGGGGGAGAAGCCGTCGTGGTCGGAGGTAGAGGGGGGGAGAAGCCGTCGTGGTCGGAGGTAGAGGGGGGGGAGAAGCCGTCGTGGTCGGAGGTAGAGGGGGGAGAAGCCGTCGTGGTCGGAGGTAGAGGGGGGAGAAGTCGTCGTGGTCGGAGGTAGAGGGGGGGAGAAGTCGTCGTGGTGGTCGGAGGTAGAGAAGCCGTCGTGGTCGGAGGTAGAGAAGCCGTCGTGGTCGGAGGTAGAGGGGGGAAGAAGTCGTCGTGGTCGGAGGTAGAGGGGGGAGAAGCCGTCGTGGTCGGAGGTAGGTAGAGGGGGGAGCCGTCCTGGTCGGAGGTAGAGGGGGGAGAAGCCGTCCTGGTCGGAGGTAGAGGGGGGAGAAGCCGTCCTGGTCGGAGGTAGAGGGGGGAGAAGCCGTCCTGGTCGGAGGTAGAGGGGGGGAGCCGTCGTGGTCGGAGAGGGGGGAGAAGCCGTCCTGGTCGGAGGTAGAGGGGGGAGAAGCCGTCGTGGTCGGAGGTAGAGGGGGGAGAAGCCGTCCTGGTCGGAGGTAGAGGGGGGAGAAGCCGTCGTGGTCGGAGGTAGAGGGGGGAGAAGCCGTCCTGGTCGGAGGTAGAGGGGGGAGAAGCCGTCGTGGTCGGAGGTAGAGGGGGGAGAAGCCGTCGTGGTCGGAGGTAGAGGGGGGAGAAGCCGTCGTGGTCGGAGGTAGAGGGGGGAGAAGCCGTCGTGGTCGGAGGTAGAGGGGGGAGAAGCCGTCGTGGTCGGAGGTAGAGGGGGGAGAAGCCGTCGTGGTCGGAGGTAGAGGGGGGAGAAGCCGTCGTGGTCGGAGGTAGAGGGGGGAGAAGCCGTCGTGGTCGGAGGTAGAGGGGGGGGAGAAGCCGTCGTGGTCGGAGGTAGAGGGGGGAGAAGCCGTCGTGGTCGGAGGTAGAGGGGGGAGAAGCCGTCGTGGTCGGAGGTAGAGGGGGAGAAGCCGTCCTGGTCGGAGGTAGAGGGGGGAGAAGCCGTCCTGGTCGGAGGTAGAGGGGGAGAAGCCGTCCTGGTCGGAGGTAGAGGGGGGAGAAGCCGTCCTGGTCGGAGGTAGAGGGGGGAGAAGCCGTCGTGGTCGGAGGTAGAGGGGGGAGAAGCCGTCGTGGTCGGAGGTAGAGGGGGGGAGAAGCCGTCGTGGTCGGAGGTAGAGGGGGGGAGAAGCCGTCGTGGTCGGAGGTAGAGGGGGGAGAAGCCGTCGTGGTCGGAGGTAGAGGGGGGAGAAGCCGTCCTGGTCGGAGGTAGAGGGGGGAGAAGCCGTCGTGGTCGGAGGTAGAGGGGGGAGAAGCCGTCGTGGTCGGAGGTAGAGGGGGGAGAAGCCGTCGTGGTCGGAGGTAGAGGGGGAGAAGCCGTCGTGGTCGGAGGTAGAGGGGGGAGAAGCCGTCGTGGTCTGAGGTAGAGGGGGGGAGAAGCCGAGAGAAATAAATTAAAGGAGTGCGCCCCTCGGGGAGGGGGGGGGGGGGTAAAGGGAGCGTGCCCCTCGGGGGGGATGGGGGAGGTGAAGGGAGCGTCCCCCTCGGAAAGGGGTAAAGGGAGTGTGTCCCTGGGGAGGGAGTGAAGGGAGCGTGCCCCTCGGGGGGAGGTGAAGGGAGCGTGCCCCTCGGGGGGGAGGTGAAGGGAGCGTGCCCCTCGGAAAGGGGTAAAGGGAGTGCGTCCCTCGAGGGGGGGGGAGTGAAGGGAGCGTGCCCCTCGGAAAGGGGTGAAGGGGGGGTGAAGGGAGCGTGCCCCTCGGGGAATGGCGCGGTCTGTTTGGCGTCCACCCACACCACAATGCAGCGCGTGTTTTCCGCGTTGTGCGTTGGACAGACTGATGTAAATGCATTTCCTTCATCACATCTCAGCGTGTAAAATGTCGCAGTGAGACGCACAGGACGCCGTTCATTGCATCACATGTGCTTTTTGGTGTTTCGCAATGAATGGCATGGCGATCGGCGCGCTCGTACCGCGCGTTGTGGTAAAGAGCTGATCGATATACGATAGTCCGTATCTTCCATATTCCCAGCTCACAAGGACGACCCCGATGGCGGTTGCAGTGTGTATGGGGCCATTAGATTGGGTTCTATGGTTGGACACGCCCTGTGACACGCCCGGTGACTGATGTACACACAACGATCGGCTTCCTGGTCTATAGAAGTCTATAGGGGACTCAGGAATGTGCTGAATCACAATGACCGGCACTGATGAGCCTCCAGGACACAAAACAATCCTACGAGAATCATCTGATCCTCCATGGGGAGGGGAGGGGGAGGGGCCATACATGACAGATTGTCTATACAAACCCTCTGTGGGAAAACGCGCAAAAGAAATTATCGTACAACCGATCGATTGTACAATGAATGGATCGATCGGATGCCAAACATTGACTGCACCACATCTGGGGTACAGATACAGCACCCCACTTCAGAGGCCCCCCAAAAATAACCTCTATAGAGAAAGAGGGGTGCAGTGTACACCTGTCCTCATTAATGACCCCCCACAGTCACCTCTATAGAGAAAGAGGGGTGCAGTGTACACCTGTCCTCATTAATGACCCCCCACAGTCACCTCTATAGAAAAAGAGGGGTGCAGTGTACACCTGTCCTCATTATTGACCCCCCCACAGTCACCTCTATAGGGGAGAGGGGTGCAGTGTACACCTGTCCTCATTATTGACCCCCCACAGTCACCTCTATAGAGAAAGAGGGGTGTAGTGTACACCTGTCCTCATTAATGACCCCCCACAGTCACCTCTATAGGGAAAGAGGGGCGCAGTGTACACCTGTCCTCATTAATCACCCCCCACAGTCACCTCTATAGAGAAAGAGGGGTGTAGTGTACACCTGTCCTCATTAATGACCCCCCACAGTCACCTCTATAGAGAAAGAGGGGTGCAGTGTACACCTGTCCTCATTAATGACCCCCCACAGTCACCTCTATAGAGAAAGAGGGGTGCAGTGTACACCTGACTTCATTAATGACCCCCCCACAGTCACCTCTATAGAGAAAGAGGGGTGCAGTGTACACCTGACCTCATTAATGACCCCCCACAGTCACCTCTATAGAAAAAGAGGGGTGCAGTGTACACCTGTCCTCATTATTGACCCCCCACAGTCACCTCTATAGAGAAAGAGGGGTGTAGTGTACACCTGTCCTCATTAATGACCCCCCACAGTCACCTCTATAGAGAAAGAGGGGTGCAGTGTACACCTGTCCTCATTATTGACCCCCCCACAGTCACCTCTATAGGGGAAGAGGGGTGCAGTGTACACCTGTCCTCATTAATGACCCCCCACAGTCACCTCTATAGAAAAAGAGGGGTGCAGTGTACACCTGTCCTCATTATTGACCCCCCACAGTCACCTCTATAGAGAAAGAGGGGCGCAGTGTACACCTGTCCTCATTAATGACCCCCCCACAGTCACCTCTATAGAAAAAGAGGGGTGCAGTGTACACCTGTCCTCATTATTGACCCCCCACAGTCACCTCTATAGGGGAAGAGGGGTGCAGTGTACACCTGTCCTCATTATTGACCCCCCACAGTCACCTCTATAGAGAAAGAGGGGTGCAGTGTACACCTGTCCTCATTAATGACCCCCCACAGTCACCTCTATAGAGAAAGAGGGGTGTAGTGTACACCTGTCCTCATTAATGACCCCCCACAGTCACCTCTATAGGGAAAGAGGGGCGCAGTGTACACCTGTCCTCATTAATGACCCCCCACAGTCACCTCTATAGAGAAAGAGGGGTGTAGTGTACACCTGTCCTCATTAATGACCCCCCACAGTCACCTCTATAGAGAAAGAGGGGTGCAGTGTACACCTGTCCTCATTAATGACCCCCCCACAGTCACCTCTATAGAGAAAGAGGGGTGCAGTGTACACCTGACCTCATTAATGACCCCCCACAGTCACCTCTATAGGGAAAGTGGGGTGCAGTGTACACCTGACCTCATTAATGACCCCCCCACAGTCACCTCTATAGAGAAAGAGGGGTGCAGTGTACACCTGACCTCATTAATGACCCCCCACAGTCACCTCTATAGAAAAAGAGGGGTGCAGTGTACACCTGTCCTCATTAATGACCCCCCACAGTCACCTCTATAGAAAAGAGGGGTGCAGTGTACACCTGTCCTCATTATTGACCCCCCACAGTCACCTCTATAGAGAAAGAGGGGTGCAGTGTACACCTGTCCTCATTAATGACCCCCCACAGTCACCTCTATAGGGAAAGAGGGGCGCAGTGTACACCTGACCTCATTAATGACCCCCCACAGTCACCTCTATAGAGAAAGAGGGGTGCAGTGTACACCTGACCTCATTATGACCCCCCACAGTCACCTCTATAGAAAAAGAGGGGTGCAGTGTACACCTGTCCTCATTATTGACCCCCCACAGTCACCTCTATAGAGAAAGAGGGGTGTAGTGTACACCTGTCCTCATTAATGCCCCCCCACAGTCACCTCTATAGAGAAAGAGGGGTGTAGTGTACACCTGTCCTCATTAATGACCCCCCACAGTCACCTCTATAGAGAAAGAGGGGTGCAGTGTACACCTGTCCTCATTAATGACCCCCCACAGTCACCTCTATAGAGAAAGAGGGGTGCAGTGTACACCTGTCCTCATTAATGACCCCCCACAGTCACCTCTATAGAGAAAGAGGGGTGCAGTGTACACCTGACCTCATTAATGACCCCCCACAGTCACCTCTATAGAGAAAGAGGGGTGCAGTGTACACCTGACCTCATTAATGACCCCCCACAGTCACCTCTATAGAAAAAGAGGGGTGCAGTGTACACCTGTCCTCATTATTGACCCCCCACAGTCACCTCTATAGAGAAAGAGGGGTGCAGTGTACACCTGTCCTCATTAATGACCCCCCACAGTCACCTCTATAGAGAAAGAGGGGTGCAGTGTACACCTGTCCTCATTAATGACCCCCCACAGTCCCCTATAGAGAAAGAGGGGTGCAGTCACCTGTCCTCTATGACCCCCACAGTCACCTCTATAGAGAAAGAGGGGTGCAGTGTACACCTGTCCTCATTAATGACCCCCCCTCACCTCTTAGAGAAAGAGGGGTGCATGTACACCTGTCCCATTAATGACCCCCCACAGTCACCTCTATAGAGAAAGAGGGGTGCAGTGTACACCTGTCCTCATTAATGACCCCCCCTCACCCTATAGAGAAAGAGGTGCAGTACACCACCTCTATGACCCCCCACAGTCACCTCTATAGAAAAAAGGGGTGAGTACACCTGTCCTCATTATTGACCCCCCACAGTCACCTCTATAGGGGAGAAGAGGGGTGCAGTGTACACCTGTCCTCATTAATGACCCCCCCTCACCTCTTAGAGAAAGAGGGGTGCATGTACACCTGTCCCATTAATGACCCCCCACAGTCACCTCTATAGAGAAAGAGGGGGGGTACACCTGTCCTCATTAAGACCCCCTACAGTACCTCTATAGAGAAAGAGGGGTCCTGTACACCTGTCCTCATTAATGACCCCCCAGTCCCCTATAGAGAGAAAGAGGGTGCAGTCACCTGTCCTCATTAATACCCTCACAGTCACCTCTATAGAAAGAGGGGTGCAGTGTACACCTGTCCTCATTAATGACCCCCTACAGTCACCTCTATAGAGAAAGAGGGGTGCAGTGTACACCTGACCTCATTAATGACCCCCCACAGTCACCTCTATAGGGAAAGAGGGGTGCAGTGTACACCTGTCCTCATTAATGACCCCCTACAGTCACCTCTATAGAGAAAGAGGGGTGCAGTGTACACCTGACCTCATTAATGACCCCCCACAGTCACCTCTATAGGGAAAGAGGGGTGCAGTGTACACCTGTCCTCATTAATGACCCCCTACAGTCACCTCTATAGAGAAAGAGGGGTGCAGTGTACACCTGTCCTCATTAATGACCCTCCACAGTCACCTCTATAGGGAAAGAGGGGCGCAGTGTACACCTGTCCTCATTAATGACCCCCTACAGTCACCTCTATAGAGAAAGAGGGGTGCAGTGTACACCTGACCTCATTAATGACCCCCCACAGTCACCTCTATAGAAAAAGAGGGGTGCAGTGTACACCTGTCCTCATTATTGACCCCCCACAGTCACCTCTATAGAGAAAGAGGGGTGCAGTGTACACCTGACCTCATTAATGACCCCCCACAGTCACCTCTATAGAGAAAGAGGGGTGTAGTGTACACCTGTCCTCATTAATGACCCCCCACAGTCACCTCTATAGAGAAAGAGGGGTGTAGTGTACACCTGTCCTCATTAATGACCCCCCACAGTCACCTCTATAGAGAAAGAGGGGTGCAGTGTACACCTGACCTCATTAATGACCCCCCACAGTCACCTCTATAGGGAAAGAGGGGTGCAGTGTACACCTGTCCTCATTAATGACCCCCTACAGTCACCTCTATAGAGAAAGAGGGGTGCAGTGTACACCTGACCTCATTAATGACCCCCCACAGTCACCTCTATAGGGAAAGAGGGGTGCAGTGTACACCTGTCCTCATTAATGACCCCCCACAGTCACCTCTATAGAGAAAGAGGGGTGCAGTGTACACCTGTCCTCATTAATGACCCCCCACAGTCACCTCTATAGGGAAAGAGGGGTGCAGTGTACACCTGTCCTCATTAATGACCCCCCACAGTCACCTCTATAGGGAAAGAGGGGTGCAGTGTACACCTGTCCTCATTAATGACCCCCCACAGTCACCTCTATAGGGAAAGAGGGGTGCAGTGTACACCTGTCCTCATTAATGACCCCCCACAGTCACCTCTATAGGGAAAGAGGGGTGCAGTGTACACCTGACCCCATAATGCCCCCCCCATACTCCTGACTCACCGGTGCTCATGGTTTCGCTGTCCAATGGGCTCGCAGGAACTCGGAGTCGTCTCAGAAGCTTCCTTAGAATCATTGTAGAGTGTCAGCTCTCCCCTCCTTTATACCTCAGCCCCGCCCTCCCCCAGGGTCATGTGACCAGAGTGTCAGGAAGGAGGGGGAGGGGGAGTGTCAGTAAAACACGCTCAGATTTTCCTTCTCAGATTCCCCCCTGTAATGTGACATGTGGGGGCGCTACGTACCCCATGGGGGGGGGATAAATGTCCATGGACGCAGGTTATAAGTAGGGATCACTATGATGGATCTGGTTGTACGGATCTCATTGTACGGATCTCGTTGTACGGATCTCGGTTGTTGTACGGATCTCATTGTACGGATCTCGTTGTACGGATCTCATTGTACGGATCCTTGTTTTTTTTCCCCCCTCGTTGTACCCCCCAAGGATCTTGTTTTTGTACGGATCTGGTTGTATGGATCTTGTTGTACGGATCTTGTTGTACGGATCTCATTGTACGGATCTCATTGTACGGATCTCGTTGTACGGATCTCATTGTACAGATCTCGTTGTACGGATCGCATTGTACAGATCTCGTTGTACGGATCGCATTGTACGGATCTCATTGTACGAATCTCGTTGTACGGATCTCATTGTACGGATCTCATTGTATCTCGGATCTCATTGTACGGATCTCGTTGTACATTGTAGATCGCATTGTACGGATCTCGTTGTACGGATCGCATTGTACGGGGGATCTCATTGTATGGATCTCGTTGTACGGATCTCATTGTACAGATCTCGTTACGGTACGGATCTCATTGTATGGATCTCGTTGTACGGATCTCGTTGTACGGATCGCATTACGGTACGGATCTCATTGTACGGATCTCATTGTACGGATCTCGTTGTACGGATCGCATTGTACGGATCTCATTGTACGGATCTCGTTGTACGGATCGCATTGTACGGATCCGGACTCATTGTATGGATCTCGTTGTACGGATCTCGTTGTACGGATCTCATTGTACAGATCTCGTTGTACGGATCGATCTCATTGTACGGATCTCATTGTATGGATCTCGTTGTACGGATCTCGTTGTACGGATCTCATTGTACGGATCTCATTGTACGGATCTCATTGTACGGATCTCATTGTACGGATTTGGTTGTACGGATCTCGTTGTACAGATCGCATTGTTGTACGGATCTCATTGTACGGATCTCATTGTACGGATCTCATTGTACGGATTTGGTTGTACGGATCTCGTTGATCGGATCTTGTTGAATGGATCTCATTGTACAGATCTCGTTGTACGGATCTCATTGTACGGATCTCGTTGTACGGATCTCGTTGTACGGATCTCATTGTACGGATCGGATCGTTGTACGGATCTCATTGTACGGATCTCATTGTACGGATTTGGTTGTACGGATCTCGTTGATCGGATCTTGTGAATGTACGGATCTCGTTGTACGGATCTCATTGTACAGATCTCATTGTACGGATCTCGTTGTACGGATCTCATTGTACAGATCTCATTGTACGATCTCATTGTACGGATCTCATTGTACGGATCTCGTTGTACGGATCTCATTGTACAGATCTCATTGTACGGATCTCGTTGTACGGATCTCATTGTACAGATCTCATTGTACGGATCTCCTTGAATGGATCTCATTGTACGGATCTTGTTGTACGGATCTCATTGTACAGATCTCGTTGTATGGATCTCCTTGTATGGATCTCCTTGTATGGATCTCGTTGTACGGATCTCCTTGAATGGATCTCATTGTACGGATCTCATTGTACGGATCTCGTTGTACGGATCTCATTGTACGGATCTGGTTGTATGGATCTTGTTGTACGGATCTTGTTGTACGGATCTCATTGTACAGATCTCGTTGTACGGATCTCATTGTACGGATCTCGTTGTACGGATCTCCTTGAATGGATCTCATTGTACGGATCTCATTGTACGGATCTCGTTGTACGGATCTCATTGTACGGATCTGGTTGTATGGATCTTGTTGTACGGATCTCATTGTACGGATCTCATTGTACGGATCTGGTTGTACAGATCTCATTGTACGGATCTCATTGTACGGATCTGGTTGTATGGATCTTGTTGTACGGATCTTGTTGTACGGATCTCATTGTACAGATCTCGTTGTACGGATCTCATTGTACGGATTTGGTTGTACGGATCTCGTTGTTCGGATCTTGTTGTACGGATCTCGTTGTATGGATCTCATTGTACAGATCTCGTTGTACGGATCTCCTTGAATGGATCTCATTGTACGGATCTTGTTGTACGGATCTCATTGTACAGATCTCGTTGTATGGATCTCCTTGTATGGATCTCCTTGTATGGATCTCGTTGTACGGATCTCATTGTACGGATCTTGTTGTACGGATCTCGTTGTACGGATCTCATTGTACAGATCTCGTTGTACGGATCTCCTTGAATGGATCTCATTGTACGGATCTTGTTGTACGGATCTCATTGTACGGATCTCGTTGTACGGATCTCATTGTACGGATCTCGTTGTACGGATCGCATTGTACGGATCTCATTGTATGGATCTTGTTGTACGGATCTCGTTGTACGGATCTCATTGAACGGATCTTGTTGTACGGATCTCGTTGTACGGATCTCATTGTACGGATCTCGTTGTACGGATCGCATTGTACGGATCTCATTGTATGGATCTTGTTGTACGGATCTCGTTGTACGGATCTCATTGAACGGATCTTGTTGTACGGATCTCGTTGTACGGATCTCATTGTAACGGATCTCGTTGTACGGATCTCTTGTGTACGGATCTCATTGAACGGATCTTGTTGTACGGATCTCATTGTACGGATTTCATTGTACGGATCGCATTGTACGGATCTCATTGTATGGATCTTGTTGTACGAATCTCGTTGTACGGATCTCATTGAACGGATCTTGTTGTACGGATCTCGTTGTACGGATCTCGTTGTACGGATCTCTTTGGACGGGATCGCATTCTACGGATCTCATTGTACGATCTCGTTGTACGGATCTCGTTGTACGGATCGCATTGTACGGATCTCATTGTACGGATCTCGTTGTACGGATCTCGTTGTACGGATCTCTTTGACGGGATCGCATTCTACGGATCTCATTGTACGGATCTCGTTGTACGGATCTCATTGTACGGATCTCATTGTACGGATCGCATTGTACGGATCTCATTGTACGGATCTCATTGTACGGATCTCCTTGTACGGATCTCATTGTACGGATCTTGTTGTACAAATCTCATTGTACGGATCTCGTTGTACGGATCTCGTTGTACGGATCTCATTGTACAGATCTCATTGTACAGATCTCATTGTACAGATCTCATTGTACAGATCTCATTGTACGGATCTCATTGTACGGATCTGGTTGTACAGATCTCATTGTACGGATCTCCTTGTACGGATCTCATTGTACGGATCTTGTTGTACAAATCTCATTGTACGGATCTCGTTGTACGGATCTCGTTGTACGGATCTCATTGTACAGATCTCATTGTACAGATCTCATTGTACGGATCTCATTGTACGGATCTGGTTGTACAGATCTCATTGTACGGATCTCATTGTACGGATCTCGTTGTACAGATCGCATTGTACGGATCTCGTTGTACGGATCGCATTGTACGGATCTCATTGTATGGATCTCGTTGTACGGATCTCATTGTACAGATCTCGTTGTACGGATCTCATTGTATGGATCTCGTTGTACGGATCTCGTTGTACAGATCGCATTGTACGGATCTCGTTGTACGGATCGCATTGTACGGATCTCATTGTATGGATCTCGTTGTACGGATCTCATTGTACAGATCTCGTTGTACGGATCTCATTGTATGGATCGTTTGTACGGATCTCATTGTACGGATCTTGTTGTACAAATCTCATTGTACGGATCTCGTTGTACGGATCTCGTTGTACGGATCTCATTGTACAGATCTCATTGTACAGATCTCATTGTATGGATCTCGTTGTACGGATCTCATTGTACGGATCTCGTTGTACGGATCTCATTGTACGGATCTCGTTGTACGGATCTCGTTGTAAGGATCCGGTTGTACGGATCTCATTGTACGGATCTCGTTGTACAGATCTCATTGTACGGATCTCGTTGTACGGATCTCGTTGTATGGATCCCGTTGTACGGATCTCGTTGTACGGATCTCATTGTACGGATCTCATTGTACAGATCTGGTTGTACGGATCTTGTTGTAAGGATCCGGTTGTACGGATCTCGTTGTACGGATCGCATTGTACGATCTCATTGTATGGATCTTGTTGTACGGATCTCGTTTGACAGATCCCATTGAACAGATCTTGTTGTACAGATCTTGTTGTACGGATCTCGTTGTACGGATCTCGTTGTACGGATCTCTTTGTATGGATCTCTTTGTATGGATCCCTTTGTACGGATCTCGTTGTACGGATCGCATTGTACGGATCTCATTGTATGGATCTTGTTGTACGGATCTCGTTTTACAGATCCCATTGAACAAATCTTGTTGTACAGATCTTGTTGTACGGATCTCTTTGTATGGATCTCTTTGTACGGATCTGGTTGTACGGATCTCGGGTTACAGATCTTGTTGTACGGATCTCATTGTACGGATCTCGTTGTATGGATCTTGTTGTACGGATCTCTTTGTACGGATCTCATTGTACGGATCTCGTTGTACGGATCGCATTGTACGGATCTCGTTGTACGGATCGCATTGTACGGATCTCATTGTACGGATCTCGTTGTACGGATCTCATTGTACGGATCTCGTTGTACGGATCTCATTGTACGGATCTCGTTGAACGGATCTCATTGTACGGATCTGGTTGTACGGATCTCATTGTACGGATCTCGTTGTACGGATCTCGTACGGATCGGATTGTTCGGATCTTGTGTTGCCCGGTGACCTCCTCAGCCGGGATGGATATGGACGGGGGAGGGGAGTGAATGGAGAGATTGGAAATAATGACCCGGGAAATGGAGCGTAATAAATTCAGGAAATAACGAGGGGGCGGGGCCGAGGGTGGGGAGGGAAGACGTGGGACAAAGTGACACCAATAGAAGGAACAGAGGGACCCCGAGCAGACGAGTGACACCCCGACCATGAAGATTCGCCTCCACCTACCCCTGCCCTGGATCCTCACCCTGACAGGTACCCCTCCTTCTATGGTTGTGTGCCCCACCACCCTTCCCCCGATCTGCCCCCGGACTCAGCTATCCAACTACCCCTCTAATAACCACCTACCCCTCTAATACCCCTCTACTGATCTAGCCCAAAATACCCCTCTACTTGATCTAACCCAACTATCCCCTCTAATGATCTACCCAACTA